>CM036940.2:104610513-104718751 GCA_020352615.2 Yoshiicerus persimilis
GGCAGCGAAAAGAACCCGAATTCCTCTCGAGCCCTTTGATGAGATACCTCTGGAGCAAGTTCCTCGCGTACAAGGACGTCCGCGTCCTCCTGACGTCCATAGAAGCCCATATTTTCTATGTCGTGGATAGGATTCGACGTAGTTAGTAACGCCGGCAAGGTGCATTTAATAATGAATTTATTTATTAATTTATTTTAACATTTAACTAAACTTCTACAGAAATTAATTAACTATTTTTTTAATTCAATTAAATTAATTGATTTGTTTCTTAACATAAAGCTTATATTTGTTGGACTAAACTACTACAGAATTGTAGAGGAAGCAAATATTTAATGTATGTATTTTGTTATAACGCATAACAAATATGTAGTTTTAAAATGCTCAAAGAAATAAATGGTGTTTATTATCGAAAGAGAATTACGGTTCTTTGGGTTAGGAACACGTGGTATTTTGAAGCGGCAGCTCTCAAACGCCCCTAAGGGGAAGCATCCTCCTTAGGGTGGCCAAAACCTCCTATATAACCACTGTCTTACTACATTACATAAAAAAAGAAATAGGCGTGTAATTAATATGAGAAACATTTTTAATTGTAGTAATCTATCTAACAGAAATTTAGCATTTTAAATTATACAAATCTGTGAAAGACATTCATAACTTACGTTCACATAGGATACCAGACGAATATAAAGCATTACTCTCTTAGGGCCTTAATTTTAGTATCCCAACTTATCCAAATATTAATAATTTGATGGAGTCATTCCCAGAGGGTATAAGAAAAGTTTCTCGGAATATATATTTTAAATGCAAAGGCATGAGTAGTACTATTCTGAGTAAGTTATTGTAAGCAGAATAATATAGTTATCAAAGAAGATATGCATAATGGATGAAACACTGTATGACAATGAATTTATTCGGACAATTAGATGATATCAATACTTATTTTCCTTCAGCAAAAGTACATTATGACTTAACAATACTTAGTTTTACGGATAAATTGAAAATCTTAGAAAAGGCTTAGCAATTGACAAAAAAATCTCCTTTTGACATCAGCATACCAAATATAAATAATCATTTCATGCAAAGAAAGAACCTGAACCTGAAGATACACTAATCCTTTCTAATTGCATCGCCTTCAACTCGATCATCACTCAATGCTTCCAAATATAATAATCCTTTCGTACACAAAGGGACTGGAACTTTACAATGCTTCCCTAATCTTTCTAGAACACTCAATTTCTCAAAAGAAATATTCACAAATTTGGTCATTGGTATTGAGTATATCAAGGTTACTCCTTTCTATATTAGAAATTTCTGTAGTACATAACTATATACTCAGCTTTAATCTTAATTTTACCTAAAACAGTAAAAATACATCTGGGATCAGAGTCTGTTAATGAAAAAATTCAGATTGGGTAATTAAGTTTGCATTGTTAGCGTACAGATGATCTATTAGAGTCTGGGTCTTGTGAGTTACTCTTGTTGGTTGTTTGATCAACAGTAAATCCGATAAAAAATTTTGTAATCTGGAAGTAAATTTGTGTGACGGAAAACACATTTGTGTCGAGATCCAAATAAGAAATATAGGCAAATAGTAGTTGTCATATATAGTAGTCATATAGTAGTTGTCATATATCTGTTCTGTTCTGTTATAAGAGGTGAACAACATTCTATGAAAAGAAAGTGTCCAGGGCTCAGGCCACATAATCAAGCTCATTGCCAACTCCTCGGTACAGGTTACTGTAGGGTTAACCAGCTTCTCGACTAGCATCGGTTTAAACCTTAGCATTGCAGAAATGGGTATCTCAAAGAGGTTGGTAGTCGGTATTACGCAGTAACCCAAGTGAAGGTTTCTAACCATTGCATGACGTGGGCATTGGCCCACCAAATGTGCAGGTGTCTCGTCCGGCAGAGGGGAGATCCCTGTTTCGTGATGTTCGAGATGTGTTTTTCCAGGTAACAATGCCCTGTTATCATATGAGTAAGCTTCTTCAAAGAAGATTTGTTTAGGTTGCGGCAGTATTTACTGATCCCTCTCTTAGGAGTGGGCAGAAAATTTTTTGACTGCCTGCAGTCTTTCTGGTTTCTCCATGTTTTGGTATGCTGTTCCAAAGCCCAGCTACCAATCATAGTTTTGCAGCTTAGGAGAGGTTCAGGTCCACATGGGATGGCCTTCGCTGCTTCATTCGCTATTTGATCCGCGTGTTCATTTCCTGGTATTACAGTATGACTGGACACCCAGTGTATCATTATTTTACTTGATGTTTTTGCAATCATCTGAAAGCACTCAGCCACCAGCGCGGACACTGTGGAATTCCCAGCTAGAGCTTTGATAGCGCTCATTGAATCAATGTAAATGAAGGTGTTTCTTTGTCCCGTCCTCTTTCAGTTACTGCGTTAACTGCCATTATGATGGCATAAATCTCTGATTGAAAGACAGTAGCATGCCTTCCTAGAGATGTTGCGATATCAAGCTCGCCCTCTGGAAAGTGCAAAACAGCTGCTGCTGAGTTGTTTTTCTTTGATCCAGGTTTGCTCCTTATCGGTGATGACGATCCGATGTGAAGCAGTTGTCATATATAGTAGTTGTCATATATTGTAGTCATATAGTGGTTGTCATATATAGTAGTCATATAGAAAATAAAATCTAAAGAACAAAAATGTATGAAACATTTGGAATGGCATTCATGAGTTTTAGTTTAAATACAATAACATACCTTGTGGTACGAGCCATTATTTGTACGCCGAGAGGTTTATTTGGATCAGCACAAAATTGAAATGCACTGTCAACTTGATTCGTTATGATCACGGCAACGCCAAACTAGTTGAACAATGAAAACAACAATTATTATAACACAATTTGCTTTAACAGTTAATAAAGATTAGCAAAGGCGTAAACTCATTTACCTCATCGGCAGATCTTAACAATAATCTAAGGAATTTCCCCAAATGCATCTGCCTAGTAGCCAGCAATCAGACTACCTACCACGACAGAGATATTGCACTGCCGACTATTAGCAAGGCATAGCTGGAAAAACAAGATTCCTGTAATAAATTCTCAATAATAAAACAGCAAGTCTACCTCGATTCTGACTTCAAAGAAGAGGCTTGGAGAAGTTGTTTGTTGTTCGGCATTATGGGCCCGAGCATATGTAACGTTGTCAAGAACACCTTGTCCACACAAATTGAATCTCTCAGCAGTTGAAATTATTCTCTGTACGAAATATGCCCTCGGTGTCAATGAATAGACATTTCCGCCTCACCGCCTTCTTTATCGACGGGTAACTGCAGTAAAAATTCAAGATTTTCATTAAAAAGCAAAAGGGTAATAATAGAAAAGTACATAATAGAAGAGTACACTTACTTGGCAGGTTACGGCCAGGGTGTTACACAACTGCCTCTGCCAAGAACTATCAAGAAACTAAAAGTACGAACAATTTCCTTTGTAGCTAATGGAGAGTTTCTGCTACCCCACAAAAAACTTTTCAGGATGCATCCAAAACCGTTCGACTGTTCCTACCAAATGAGTTGGTCATTTTATGGAATCTCGGAAATACTTTTGCAGTGGGTGACAGTGTACTTAATTTTGTGTCCACTATTGTATTAGTATCAAGTGTTGCGTTTGGACCATTAGTCATTAATAGTCCAGAGACTGCTGGAAATGTGGAAAAGTTGAAAAGCTACTTATCTTCTATTCCAGAAAGTGAAAGCAATAGAAGATTCTAGAGACTTTCATAGTTTTATGAAAATAAACGATGAAACCGTAGCTAACAAACATAGAAATATCTCCTCTTTAATGGTCACCTACACGTTGGACTACTACTTTTTTGGTAGGCACTAGAAGTACTTATAGGGAGAACAGTTAAATGCTTCAAATTGTAATTACTTGGTTATTATTACTTTTAATTATACACAGATTGTAGCATTTATTGTGTTTGTATTTCGCATAATTATTAATAATTTCGCATAAAAGGTATTTATTAAATAATGAGTGGATTTGTAAGATTTAGGAAATAAATTTTTCTTAGGAAAAATATTTCTTTCGAGATCTAAATACGAAATACTTTATATAGTCATTCCGCGTATAGCTATTACAAATTATAGCATAGTTATCTATTTCATATCTATAATTTCATTACCAAAAATTTTAAATTAATTATAAGAGTAAAAATACCTTATCTATGTAATGACAACTTCAATGCTGACAAGTGCCATTGTAATGCAGAACTGCTATGAAAATGTTATAGTGAAATGATTGTCGAAATGCAGAATGCAGTACAAGATACGTAGAAAAATATTAGCGTAATTACAGTAATTAATCTACAAGTTTACGATCGTAGATGGTTAGCAAATGTATAAAAAGGTATTGAAAAGAAAATGTATGATAAGCTGACTTTCACCGCTATTCCTATGTTTCCGATATGGGAGCAAACTATTTTGTATGTTGACTAATTTGTCAAAAGTATTTTGTATTGTGTATTTTCAATGATTTTGAAAAATATTTTGATGTCTACCGCGGAATTATGAATAGTCATATTTCATTGAAAAACTTGTTGGTATTTGCAATTTGCGAGAAAGAGTGTCTACAATATTTGTGTTTTGCGTAGAACGGGGCCAGGAAGTATATTTTCCGGGGCTGTGGGCTGGTGCACCTTTGAAAATGCAATAAAAGGAATATTTTCATTTAGGCCCACCAGTCCAAGGCACACACCAACCATACATAGATATTTCTATCAAAGAAAAACGAAATTACCTTATTTAGTGATACTTAGGGGCTAGTTCAACATGCTTTTGCTAGTTGAACACAATTAATTCACTCACTTAGGTGAACGACTAATTATGTGAAACTAGTATGTGTTGTGTCTACACACATTAAAATTCCTGTTTCTCTCTTACCATGTTCGTAGTCTTCATTTCCTTGCGACAATGTCAGGTTCAGAAGCTAACTGGTTAAGGGTTGTTAATCTGCTCACACTCAAATCCACGGACTTTCTGTCTCCACAACTTATTTCACGGTCCTTAAATACTAGTAAGTTCTCCTTACCTATACACACAATGTGAATATATGTGAACTATAAATATTAAAATTATACTAATCACCAAGCACTCAGTTCACTGAAGAGCTCATACATTAAAATGCACTACGATGCATTTTTGTCTACATTCGTAGAACGATGACAAAGGTCACTGCAGGTCAGGTTTAAGATATCTTACATAGTCGACTCATCAGACTTTCCCATCTCTGTCCTCATAGGTCTTCATCAATGGCAATCCATATTATGTTACACGTAGCGGTAGAACTGTTAAGACACCTAAGCATTTCGCCTATATTAATTTTACAACAGTTCAGCCACCTCGACCGAAGTCAGGTATTACGCCAGTCAATAAACGTTTGGTAACTCCTTCTTCTTTACCGCACAGTACTTCTACAGGACTACGTTTGAGTGCCCGCTGTTCACCGACCACTGATTGCAACGCACATGATGTCACTTCTGATATGCTTGAAGACTTGCCAACAGATTTTCTCCTTGATGACATTACATTGCCCATTCCGCCGTCTCCACCAACTCCTCGGGTAGTTCCCCGAGCTGTCACCTCAAGCGTTGTCTCATGGAGTTGACCAAGCAATTTCCCGACCGCTTCCTCAAACAGCTTCTCAGTTGGCTTCCACCCCTTCCACTTCTTCCTGTTCATTGCAAAACGCAAAACATTGGATTCCAGCAGGCACGTCATCTTATTTAATCGTTTTGATAACTCATAGTTTACTCTAGTCCTACTCCCTGCCTGCTCTACTTCTCCATCCTTCGTGTGTGGGCTATCGTGGTTTTCTGCTAAAAACAAGAATAGCATCATCCATTGTTGGCTGCACATAATGCCATCAAGCCAGTAGTAGAAGTGTAGAAGCCGATGTTGCCACGGTTACTAAAGTTTGAGCTTCATAAGGTGGCCTGTTAACGTGGTTTGCTTCCAAAAGTAGGAATATTATATAGTTACTACCACAGCATAGTACAGCTGTTTGACACCTGTATTGTCATATGGAAATGGTAGTCTACTAGACAGTGAACGATTAGTAAGATTAAAACAATAGATGCTTCCAAAAACTTACGAATGTGCTTACTGCACTATATTATCAAAGATGACCTCTTTGACCTTTTGATTATATGACAGTACCTGAACGTTGCCTTTATTAGTCTGAAAAATAGTACGGACCCATTGCCTGTCAACAATACGGCTGAACTTCTTTCCAAGCTTTTTTGCAATCTTTGCCCACACAGCATTTTCTTCTAGGTTATCATCTTCCAGTAAATAGAATTGCCTTTGACCACAGAAAATATAGCTTCTTAGATGACAGATATTATGAGCTTCCATTTCAAGTCCCCAGCTATCCAGCTTTAAATTGGTTTGCCAACACCCGGACGTGAAGACTCCAGGTTACTGACTGATACTGTATACCCGTATATGTAAAGTTGCTATGATAAGCTGATGTGATGCAATATTAAATGTGTTAACAGATCGACACTTTCGGCAACCTTATTATGTTATTCCTGGATTGTGCAATACCTTTCCACCATTTCCAAGATGCCGAAAGTTGTCCGTCACTTTTCCTGACATTGAAGATTGCATTTTAGGATATTCAAAAAACTCATGCGAAGGGACACTTGGTGAGTTTTTGTGCAACTGGCAGTATATTTGGATAACTGTAAATGCTGTTGAATAGCTGTATTGCATATGTATAAGGTTAGATATATTGAGCATTTTTGTAGGTCTATATGAGCAACTGGAGATGAAATTTTTGTACTGAAGATTTCCAAAACTGTCGACGCATTTATCTTTGCTCGGTATTTAGTTGTACAACTTTGATAATGTTTGTATAACTCTAGATGTTCTTGAAGAACAGCTATATAGAAATATGTAGTCCAAATGTAGACATATCTATGTAATTAATGTGTAACATCTGTAGACTAATTTGAAAGCCCTAGTTATGCAAATGTAGCTGTTATGCAATTGTGTAACTGTACTTGCAATTGTAAAATACGATGACAGTGGATAACAAGGTTGAAAATTTAATATTGATAAACCATCATTTATTCAAAGCACATTAAAATAGCAAACAATAAAGTAATTTATGAACGCCATCATCACGGTAAAATTTCTTAGATTTAAAACATAGATTGATTTAGATTTAAAAATTCACTCTAACGTATGGTGTACTTGGTAAGATGATCAACACTAAAGGGAAGAGAAATAGAAAAATAATTGTTGTATACAAAATATGTATTTATGTACAGTTCTCACCAGCGTTTAATCACTTAACCTGACAATAAATGACATAGAAACAGCAGGAAAGTGCCTGAAAGGTAGTGTAGTACCTGATGTTTGATTGGATTATGTTCCGTGTATAAGGAGTCTATTTTTTAAATGGGACTATTAATTGTAGGAAGTGGAACCTTTGTCGAATGTCTAAGTAATATTTGACTATGCAATGCAAGACAACTAAATAATGGTGGTGGAGAATTATAATGTTTTTTAAGTAGAGCAAAATACAAAGTGTACTGTAATTACGAAATTGTACAGAAGCACACCGTATGTACAAATTCAATGAGCGTATATATCGGTGAGTTCAAATGTCGCAGGGTGCACAATAGCTGAAGAACGCCGAGAACCAATGAATATGAAATGATAAGCAACAATTATAACTGAAGCGTGGCATACGCTGGTGGTAGATCATCAAGCCGGTACTCTCAGTTGTTTGTAAATTGTCAGAAGTTGTGTTGACAGATGTGGTCAAGTAGTCGGTTGCCAAAGTAGGCTCAACTCCTTGTCCACCGTCCAAGTCCAGTAGATCTAGTTGTATACAAAGAGTATGAAATATAAAAATTTATGTACGTAATGCTACATGAACATATAGAACACGTGGTAGGCTTGCGTAACTGAAAATGTAACTCTATAACGTTGTGTGTATTGTGCACAACCCTAGCTGCACATAAAAAGATATTTCAAACATACCTCCTTCAGTGCCGGTATTCTCAACATTTTTCGAATTGTCGGAGGTTGTGTTGACAGATGGGGTCAAGTAGTCGGTTGCCAAAGTAGTCTCAACTCCTTGTCTGCCATCTAATCCTAAAGGAAGCAGTTGTATACATGGGTGTGGAATGTAAAAACGTGTGTACATAGCTACCCATTTCTTAAATGCAGTCGTAGAAAGGCATATGATTAATCGTAACTCTGAATTGGTTTCCGAAACTCCGAATACATTTTCATAACTTTGAATTGGATTCCATAACTCTGAATACAGTTGTATAACTCTGATTCTATCTCCATAACTTTGAATCGGTTGCCATAACTCTGAAGACATTTCAATAACTCTGAATCGGATTCCATAACTCTGAATCAGATTCCATAACTCTGACTCGGATTCCATAACTCTGAATCGGATTCCATAACTCTGAATCGGATTCCATAACTCTGACTCGGATTTCATACCTCTGAATCGGATTCCATACACCACTGTGCAACATTAACAGTTCTAATTGGATTTGTCGTATAATTATCCACCACAAATGTTTGACATAAACGAAGTGATGTTATGTTTTCAACTTTTTAACCACCGGGAATCGGTCGTTCAAATCATCCTGCTCCTCCATCACCTGGATAATGGCAGCAGTTCGTGGGGGAGGACCTCGTCGCGGATGAGGAAGCAGCTGGTCGGGCTCGATTGCTGGAAGATGGGATGGAGGACATTCCTCTGCAGGATTTCCCCCCACCACGTGGCCCTGGCGTCCTCCTGGACGTGGTCGCTCTTCACGACATGGTCGCTCTCCTATCTTAAACAGGAGTTCGTATTCCTTACGTGAACTGGTACATCGTTTCCGGCGTCGTAAAAAATATTTTAATTTTTTAACTAAAGTTCTACAGAACTTGTATTTATTTTAAAATTCATTACACATGCATTTATATTTTACATGTTTAATAATAATTTTTAATAAATTCATGTGGTGCCCGTAGAAAGTCATAAGTAAATAAGTTATTAGTTAATAAGTTATCTCTGCCTTCCAGAGGCTGGGGAACACGTGAGTTTCTAACTGCAAGTTCTTCAAACCCCTAAAATACCTCAGGAGGGCTCCAAAACTCCTACTACTCCTCTCTCTACTCATCAATGCTTCAACTCAATTCAATTCATAATTCATTCATTCAATAATTGATACGCCTCACCTCATACATTTAATTGAAAATACAATACTACAACAGAATACTGAATACAAAATCTTGACAGACTATGCCAAACTTCGTTTGGTATGTTAATCTTATAACACATAATAAGAACAAGGTGACACTTTACATATAATATTATTCCTTATTGACAACTTAGCATAATATACTGTACTACTGATAAATCAATGACAGTATATGGGAGAGAGACACTGATGTTGTAGGAGGCGGGGTATGCTGATGTTAAATGAATGACAATATATGGGAAGAGACACTGATGTTAGGGGAGGCAGGGTATGTTACACTATGTAGGTTGGGTTGCTGAATTGTCTTCGGTATGCATTACGTTGATGTCACATGTCGTCTCCTCATAGGCAAATGGCATATTCTTAAATTCATAAAGTAGTAGGGAAGTAGAAAAGTTTGCATTACTTTGAATTAAAGAAAATCTATACTGAATGCTTTATCGTGCTCTATCGTGTTTATGCTTTAACTATCTAACTAACGGCAGGCAAGAACTCTGTGTACATTTTACATAAAATGTACATATGTACATTTTATTTCGCTGAATAGTCAAGTCATAACCAAAACTTGTTTGTCGCCGGTGGTGTATAATACTGATTGGTATTCAACGTAGCATAAACAGGTCTGGCAAAAATGCGTATTGTAGAGACAAAGATAAATGTATTAAAACAATAATAATACCGCTTAAAAATAAGTTTGCTATATGTTTCAAATATATGAGCGAAAACATGTGAAACATTTCTTTTCGTTATTTCGTTCTGTGTGTTACACAATCGTCGTTAATATGTGTACATAATACAATATGGTTTGATCCTTTGAATTAACAATTCTTTTTGAAATATGTAACCTCTATCAATTAACGTCGATGTATATTTCCTTCCCTTTAACAACAAGACATTGAATACCCCAAAACGGCATTGTGTCATCAAGTTTTATGAATTGCTTTTCTGTCGAAGAACTATCCCGTCTTGTTTGGCATCGTATTTTGTAGAACACATTAAGTGAAGCATTCAAGTTTCAGATTCTAACCAGTGTCTAACCAGTGAATTTCTAGTGTATTCAACATCCATCTTCTCCAAATTATAAAAGACATTGTGTTGTTCATTGTATGTTAATTCAATACATTCTTTTTGATAAGAAATAAAAACCGAGATGTCTGCATTTAAACATCAATGTAAACATCTCCACAAAAATACTATTTAACAATGTTAAAGATCGTATGCTACGTTTTAAGAGATATACAGTAGAAATATTTTCTAAGTCAAATATTTTTGGTAAACAAAGTAAACATTTTTTTGATTTTATTTTCCATTTCTCGAATAGAGGTAAATCATTCCTAGTATCTCCATTGGTAAGAAAGTCGATTCGCCAGAATTTTTTTTTTAATTTAGGATATTATTTAAAATAGAGAAAGGTGAGAAAGTAGATATCATAGCTTAAATGGCTTCCAACTAGGTTTACTGGTTAGCATAGACGTGAATTGGGGAGATATATATATATCCCTAGGAAACCGAGCGAATGTGGCACACCGGTTAGGGCGCTCATCCCTACACTGGAAGTCCCATCTTCGATTCCAATCGAAGGCTCGGTCACATTCGTACTTGGATTGGGTTTTTTCCAAAGCTTTCCAAACGGTTTTCCCCGATCCCCAATTAACTGACTTGTCAGATAGGAGAAATGCCCGTATGGGAAGTACGTTAACAGACTCTCTCTCTTTGCCTTCCTAAATTACTCTCACTTTCCTATATCCGTCATAAGTTCAGATTGATTAGCATCAGAGGGAGCGAGTAGCCTATTCTACCTGTACTCACAACTTGCAATCAACCAGCTTCGTACCTTCGTCCTCACAACTCTGAGATGAGCCAATGTGTGCCATATTACGGAGTATAAACCCCCTCCTTATCCTATCCTTATCCTTATATATCCCTAGGTACATTGCTATATAATAATGTTTTTATAAATAGATTTAGACCTGGGTAATTCATATTTTTAAGGGGAAAGTTCTTTGGCTTCCATAGAGACAAAATCGACTATTTGAGAGTTAATGACGGAAATTCCGTTTATGTTATTTCTCTATTCACTTTCTATGTAAAGTTAGTGTTGCTCAACAGAACTAGCAATAGTCTTTCACACCCGCTTCTAATATTAGGGCTCACTAACTGTAACACTGCTTGAATTTTACCTTCAGGTTCCTTCGTATACTGTTGCATAAGATATATAGACTGCTATTGCCATATAGGCACTAACTTATATAATCTAGCCGTGTTTACAAACAGTATGTATGACTTCTTCTAATATCTTGGCTAAAATCGTTTAATATTTGTTATATAATAGTTCTTAAACTTAACTATTGTAAACTTTGATTTTACAAATTTTGTAATAAGAGTATACGTCATCCACCATTCCTGACACCAATTCCGAAACTTGGGCTGCAATTTCATCGTCTATAAATACAAGACAAAGATCAATCAAAAACATGGGAAAAACATAACTTCGGAACCCGTTTAACAGAAATCACAATCACTATTTTCAGCTTTAGAGTCATATCCGCGAAAAGTTATCCGAAATGTTTATTTTAGAAAACACAAAACTGACTTCTATTTCACAAACCGCCAATTTGAGCAAGTTATCAAGGAATACTGTCAAAGTAATGAATAAAATAGGTATCGGTAAATAAAATGTTGAAGTTACTGTAAGTTAAATAGTATTGTGGTTTACGCAATTCTTTTTGTGGCTCACAAAATTACAAAATATTTAACAAATTTTACATGTTATATACTTGCTACACAAATAATAATAGTTAAATAGGAATATGTTATTGAATAATTAATGTGACTGCATGCATGCTACATAGAAACTATTAGGGATGCTATTTCACCACCCATTACAACGGTTATTACTGTGCTAATGTGTTGCAGTAGTAATTTTGTATTACATACTGAAAAAAGGCGTCATTCACTGTTGGCTTTAATACCGAGCAAATTAGCAAACTTACAAATCAGTGATGGAAATTGGAACACATTCCTTACCGGTAAATTCTGCTGAGATTTATTCGTCTTTGTTCGCAGAACGAAACACAAGCCAGAGCATTGCTAACCAAAAGAATTATTGTACCCAGTGATGTGAAGACCCAGATGAAATTTATTTTGGTTATTAATCCCCACGGGAATTTATCTTTATTATTATTTTTTTGGAAGGATAACTTAATGATGACTTTATTTCCGCTTTTGTAGCAATTAATTTTCAAAAGGCTGACATTAAGTTAATTTTTAACAGGTGAATATATGCCTGGAAGGATGATAGGACCCCGCTGTAATCCTCAAGATCTCTGCTACCTTTCATTATGCCGATTTCTGTAGCAACTAAATTAACTGCAACTTGTAGGTTGGGAAACAGTAGGTTTTCCTCGACCTATAAAAGGCATGTGTATAAGGAGAGGAAATAACTGCCTAGTAAAAATACGCATGAGGCATTGTGATTGGCAGTGAAATGCGATGCGAAATTTGTGTTCATTAAGACATTACATCATTACTTTTTCAATAAGAAACAATGCTATCCAATATGGAATGTTTTTCTGAAACTCGATTAGCTCTTCCACTGTCGTCCGTTTAATAACTTAATGAACTAACTTAAAGGCAAGACGTCCTCATGTAAACTTGTAAACTGTGACAGGTTACGAATTCTTTTTTCTGGATTACGTTGTTGTCTATTTTGCTTTGCAACATTCTGTTGCCACATGTGGTATGCAATACGTGGTGCGGTAGTTTTTCGAAAGAAAAGTAATTCATGAAGCTGATGGGAGATGCTATAAGAAGGACTATAATCGGCTTTGGGAAACAGGGACAGGTCAATTGCACTATAATTCTTTCTATTACACATGCATGTAAAAGAAAATATTTTTCTAGCTTAGTATACAAAATGCTTGTGCCTTGGAGATTCTCAACAAAACTTGCATTAGTTGTTGCAATGAGTAAACAATAAATAAATACATTGAAGTACTCTGCCCGCTGATGTTTGTTGAATTATACCACACTTAACCAAGTAGGTCTTGGTTAAGACCATCGTAAGATCATTTATTTTAGAGTTACTTATTACTACATTGAGACTGTTAACTGCTAGTTTATGCCTTTCATCTTCACATTTTAAAGACTATATAAATAAATTAGTCATTAATACAAATGTAAAACGGCATTACAAAGAAACATACAGAAACATACAGAGATACAAGAAATTATGGTGAAACATTAGATTCATCATAGTTTTTTCATGGGACCAATCATTATTAATTAGTATTTCCGAATAATGAATTTCCAAGTTATTTATTAATAAATATAATTCAAGAATCAGTGTTACTTTGTAGATCTTTTATTGCCTTACCTTAGTTTGGAATACTTTTCCGTAAAAATTAAAATTTTCTAATTTTTGGGCTAATATTAAGATCTATTGGATATTACAATGTTATCTGTGGTATATGTATCCCATACTGCCGTATATAAGGGCACACTATTTGTAACACAAAATTTGGGTTTTGTGTATTCACCATTTATGGTTTTGGGTATAAAACATGACTCTGTGTTTTCTTACCTTATGCATCTTAATATAAGCAAAGCCTCAGCCCTAATTGTTTACAAGTCCACAATGTTCTGTACCGACTTGTTGCTATAAATGACTAATACTCAGACTTGCAACTCTTATCCCTGAGATCCGAACCAAGCCGCACTAATTATTTCCAAAAACTTTGGCGATGCGCTAACCGAACCCTACCAGTCCAAAAACATTTTTAGCGCATCAACTTTTTTGCGAACCGAATCATTCCAACGTACACTTTTTAGGAAACCGAACCGGTCCAAAAAAAATCTTTTAGGCGAACCGCGCCGAACCAGTTTGGTTTCGAATAACTTTGGAGAATAATTAACATAAATACATACAAATAGATAAAATTCTGCACTACTTTAATGACTACCATAGTTATGTACAGACAAACCTGTGAACCCTAATATGAGATTAAAATTTTTAGACACAGTCAAGCTATTAAAATGTTGTGCTAGTCATATATCCATTGCAAGCACAGCTACTTTACTAACTGCTTACATTACAGTACAGCGATCTCAAATACGCAGATTCACTTTATATTTATTTTATTCACTTTTGCAAATGCACATTCACTTACTACTTCCGTTTAGCGTACCAAGCTTTAGCAGTCACCACAAGAAATTTAAGTAAACCTGGTTTAACTAAAAATTCGAGCGGACTACACTGGTTAAACGAAACTCAAAGTTGCATGTGTGGTCAGAGTTCGGGTGCATCAATGGCAGCGGGCGTCAATTTTTAGTTCGGCGTCAGCGGCGCGCTGGCGTCGGACTCTGGTCCCCGAAATTCCCATAAATGACCTCCACGACTTGTGGTTATACTTGACCCCCATCATTTTTTACTTTTTATCAACACGCAATCCCAAGATAATAGTTGAGAGCTAAAATCAACAGTAATGAATTTTTCAGGTGTGAGCAGTGACGTACCCCACGATGCCAAGAACAGTGACAATCTAAAATTTTAAATATTGACATTATACAAACAGTTAGAGTTTGTGAACTCTAACTAGATAATATAGTTATTATATTATGTAAAACGATATTGAATTAATCACCTTGAGCATGATGAAAGAAATTTGTAGAGTTGAGAACATTTCGCTGCACAATAGTTTCACCAAAGTTGAATAATGAATTATCTGGAGAGTCCTTGTTGGCTTTTTAAGGCATGTTTGACAATATAAAAGTGGTTTGGAATACATTTATAAAAGTTATTCTGGATAATACAATTCAGAGAATTGTCTGGTCACATATTTTGTGCCCACTAATGCAAAGTCCATATAAAATAGGCATATGTGCACAAACCCAGCTCAATTTGCAATTCAAAGCAGTTTTTCCGTGAGTAAACGTGGTGGTCTAGTCGACCGTTAATTTTGAAAAATTTACAGAACTTCAGTTATCTTTAATTTATTATAATACAAACTATGAAATAGTAAACTATAAGCATAAATTTTTGTTATGCATGTAGAAATAGAAACAGATTAAAGATTATCACCCCTTTATTATTTATTTACAAGGGGTATTTGCCGTGCCCATGCAGCTCTCTAATACAAAGCCATTCCAGGATCAGAAGAGGAATGAAATCATTTTGTGCCACAGGTACAATAAAACAAGTTTGCATCCTAAATTCACCACACCTAAATTACCTTGTAATGTTTACTCACTACTACTAAAGTAGATCAGCGTAAAATATAACTTTTGATAACGAAAAACAAGAAATGCGCGTGACACATGTAGCCACATATTATGTAGGAAGGACCTAGACACTTCATCATTAGCATCACTCTACTTTGTAGATACAAAGCGAAGTTTCCTGCTATGGGTTTCGTTTCTTACTAATCAGTATACCGTGAATGAGATCTATCTGAGATCTATTCTATGCGATAATTGATTTTGAATGAGATTTTATTTATTTTTGACCATCTATTTTCAAAATACTTTTTCACGTATTTTATCATCTCTGGCCATATTCGGTAGCATTTTCTTACGCGATATATTCAAGAAAGTTCTTAGGGTTAAAAAACCATAAATAATTCCTGTAGTCATGAATATTTGAATCATTCGGTTTGGCTTCTATCTTAGGAGTGCAAGTTTAGATATTTTGTGGGGCCTAAAGGGTTAGTACGGATGAGCAGAGTGCGTAATGCGGTGCCCTAAATATAAACAATAATGTAATGATCGTTTAAGGGTTAGTTGTCTTTGATTCGATATAATTCATTAGTTCCAAGTAGGAGCCCAATACAAATGATATAAAAGTGATGATAGGTCAAATGAGTTATATAATATTGTTATGCTTGCCTAAGTACAAATGCTTACGACCAGGTGAGAACCAAAAATAGAGTTGCCCGATGCAGGAAATTGTCGTCGGTCACTTTAATGTGGTTTCGTCTGTGAGAGCCGGATTTTATCGTTTTATTCTTGAACACAAATAACTTCCAAAATGACAAAAATAACACCAAGGAAAATACTAGGTCGACTTGAACGAAGAGCAAAAAGGAAACTTCAATTTACAACGAGAGTTTCGGCAATGCAAAACCAAAACTCGCAAAACTATTTAATTGTGTGGACAAAAGGGCAAGATCAAGAAAAACATTAGTAAGGATGGTACTCCTTACGTCCTTAGAGCCAAAGGTGAATTGAATTGTTGTTTTAGAGTTTTCTCGTTGAGCTGATGAGCCGGGGACGTGGCAAAATGCAGGTTTTTCTTTGAGTCTTCGTGGTTGACGAGGGAAGTTTTGCTACGATATTTTGAAACAAGGACTACCAGAAAATAGTCCTTCACATCCCCTTTAATAAAACAAAAGGCCTCGGCTCCTGGGGGTTCATGATGTGGGGTTGTGAATGGTTCACTTATTGCGACATCCGGGAAGATGCCGCTTGTTCCCTCCGGGGAATGTGATTTGCCCACAATAGTTGCAGCGCAGTTGCAACGTAGACCGACGAGGACGACGATCCAAACAAAAATAACTGACGTGCCCATTACGCCGACAAAGGAAACAAATCGGGGTTCCATTGGGGCGGCGGAAAACATCCGTCAAAGGATACCGTCTTGATATGTTCGGCGGCGTAACTTCTTGAGCGGCCGGGTTTGCAGGAGTCCCGAAAAGAGCGCTCGGGAAGCAGAAGTGGCGGTTCACGAAAGTGTACTTGGCGGCGGGGGCGGCTGCTTGAGTCGGCGGGGCTCCAGCTGAGGTTCTCGGGGGGAATTCCCACATGTCATTGTCAAGGAAGGATCTTGTAGGATCAAACGGAGCGTAGCCATTGAAGGATGGCGTGGAGATTCTCGGCGAAGGTTGTCGACGTAGCGGAAGTCTTTGCTGCTGGTAATGCTGCCTACGACCTTGAGCTCTTGAGGGAGTTGGTGGAGTGCGGACAGCCTCCACATCCCTTGGTACCCACACTATTGGTTCTGGAATGGCTCTGGGTGACGGTGCGTCACGAATCGCGACAGCTCTTGCGGGAGACGACCGAATTGGGATTACATGTCTTGTTCTCGGCTCTTCGGACACCTTAACGATCAGGGTTGGGGCTGGAACGTCTTCCAAAACAGCGTGTGCCGTATGGACCTCCTTCTCTATGAAAAGCCCCTCCTCAGGAAACTCATTAAACGGGATCCAAGGATCCTCTATATGGTGGTCATCGTCCGCGAGTAAAGCCATCTCTACCTCCATGGGTATTTCTTCGGCCATGGGTGTTCCTAAACAAACAAACCAAAGGGACACCAAAACAAAAATTAGACATTATGCTAAATGGACAATTCTTTAACGACATTTGTTATCGACATTTGAAAAATTATGTGGCGACTTTAAAAAGATGGAGTTTCTTAAACTTTTTGGACCTAAAAATAATGAAGACTAGTTACTTTAGGATTTAAGTGTGATCATAAAAATCAGTTTGTTCATGAAAGAAAATTAGTTAAATGAGTAAAATACAGGTGTATGGGAAAATCATAAAAGTATATGTAAAAATCATAAAAATTATGTCCCCAAGATGAAAATAAGTTAATTTTAGTCAAAAATTAAGATTTTTCCTGGTCTGAGTCAGGAGTTGCGGCTGAAGGTTTAGAACTTGGTTTACTAGCCGGGCTAGGTCTACTAGTAACTTTTGATGCGGTACTTTGAGTTTTCAAAGTGGAACGACTGGATTTAGCGACTGAAGATTTTGATGCATTACTACGGAAGGTTTGATATTGCGTATCGTCATAGCGGTTAGGTGCGTTTTTTGTCCGTGTACTTTTTCGTGTTCCGACTGAAGAACCGGCTGACTTCTGAGTCGATTTACTCGGAATTCGACTTTTAGGTGCGGTATTCGTCTGGGAGTCGCTCTCCGTGTCGGTTTCGTTCAGCGAAGCCTGACCCACCCCTTTTCGAAAAGAAGAAGTCGGGTGGTCGTCTTTTAACGGAATTGGTGTAGTATCTCGTGAAATTGATGAGCGTCTTGGTGGAGCTGTCGGCTGTTCTGGAATGAGAATTTGTGATTGATCTATGGAAACTACTGACTCTGCTGAAGCCTTAAAGTGCTTTGAACTGGAAGATTTGCCATTTGAACTTTTAGACTTTCTAGAATGAACTGGCGACTGTTGTACATCACTTTCGTCTGCAGAAGGCGACTGAATAGTTTCCTGTGCATTATGAAAATCTGATGTTCGAGCTGATGAAGTGCTTGAATCGTCTAATGGGTTATCTAACGGCTGTGGCTCGTTATCAGAGTTTACTCTTGAAGAAAATACGTCAGGTATAGAATTTTGTATAAAAGGATTGTACGACAAAGTGGTTGCACCGGCGAAAATGTCGTCTGGAATTTCGTTATCCTCTAGCTCGGTCAAATAATCAACTTCGCTATCGGAAACAAATTCCTCATAATATGTTTTTAAATGCCTAACATTTTCAATGCGTATGAAGCCTTTCTTTTCAGAGCGCATATCTTCTAGTTTGTAACTAATAGGACCCGTCTGTTCAATAACCCTAAATGGACCACGCCAGTGAACTAGCCATTTCGCAGTAAGGCCGACCTTTCTAGCAAAACTAGCTAACAAAACCATATCGCCTTTATTGTATGTGACCATTGGATGCTTCATATCCCATTTGGCTTTTCTGAGTCTCTGAAACTTAAGGGTACGTATTCTAGCTTCTTCACGTGCCTTAGCTGCTCTCGTCTGTCGTACATTCGGCTCTTCGTCGTCTACGTAGTAGTCAACTTCCGGCAAAATAGTATCACAGTTTAACCTTGGTTCGAAACTTTTTAGAAGGAATGCTGCGCTATGCCCAGTCTCTGAGTGCTGTGACACATTTATGTAGTGCTTTGCCCTATGAATGAACTTGTCCCAATTATTATGTGTGTCGTTTACGTACTTCTTGACTATTCGTTTGATTGTGTCATTGTGCCTTTCGACAATACCATTGGTCGTCGGATTATATGAAGAGCTGAAAGCTAGATCAATATGGTATTTACGGCAGTATGCTTGGAATTCGGCTGACTGAAAGTGCGAACCTCTATCTAGTACTATGGTCTTTGGAATAGAATGATTATAAAGAATTGACGTCTCTAAAGCTCGTATAGCACATTTCTACTCGTTAGTGCGAGTTGTAACAATTTCTACGTATCTCGTCAAATGGTCAACGGCTACAAATGCATATTTGTGTCGTGTTCCCTGTGTAGGTTTAAATGGACCTATAAAATCGATGCCAATACGTTCAAAAGGTTTTGATGGTGGCGGATCTGGTTGTAAAGGCCCTGGTTGTGCAATGGTTCTTCGGTTATGGAATTGACATTTTTGACAACTGAGTACATATCGTCTGGTGTGTCGGTACATTTTCGGCCAGTAAAATCGTGATTGTATGATACGCCAGGTCTTTTGAAAACCTAAATGTCCAACGTCTTCAATGTGAGCTTCGTCTAAAACCTTTTTACGTAAACCGGCAGGTACTACAGTTAACCAATATTTAGAATTTTCGTCAAAACTAGCACGGTAAAGAATATTATCAATTAGTTTAAAGGATGCGTATTTGTCTTCCAATTTTTCGTCTGGAGATTGTTCGAAATATTTAAGGGCGTCTATAATAGGTAATAATTGCGGATCTTTACGCTGTGTATCGGCTATGTCTACTTCGTCTGAATTGAGAACAAACAATCTTTCGGATATGTCTAAGGGCTCTTCATCTGGTTTAGGCTTATCGACTGGACTACGCGACAGACAATCGGCATTATGATGCTTTTTACCACTTTTGTATTCTACGTCAAAGTCATAAGGCATTAAACGCATAGACCAACGAGCTAACTTTGAAGTGAGATCTTTCGTTTTCATTAACTGACATAGTGAGCAATGATCGGTAACGACTGTAAAATGACGTCCGTAAATGTAAGGTCGAAAAGTTTCAATGGAAAATAACATGCCAATGCATTCCAGTTCTGTAGCACTATAATTTCGTTCGTATGATTTAAGAGAACGGGATGCGTAAGCGACTACTTTCCATTGACCATTGGGTTGCTCTTGTTCTAATGTAGCACCTAAACCTTCTTTGGAAGCGTCTGTAAAAACTTTCGTCTTAGCATCCTCTCTGGGATAAACCATAACTTGTGGTGAAACTAATGCAGCCTTCAATTATTCAAATGCGTTTTGGTGAACTTCTTCCCAAACAAATGGGACTTCTTTGCAAGTTAATTTATTAAGCGGTCGGCAGAGTGCTGAGAAATTATTAATGAACCGTTTATAATATCCACAGAGATGAACGAATGAGCGAACTTTAGTGGCGTTGATGGGCCTAGGAAATTCAGAAATAGCACGACACTTCTCAGGATTGGGTGATATACCTTCTCGAGAGATCACGTGACCTAAAAATGGAAGCTCGGAGCAAGCAAAGTTGCATTTCTCCGGTTTCAATTTCAAACCAGCGTTAGAGAGTGCTTCAAAAACTAACTGAATGTGTTCCAAATGCAAATCGAAATTCTTACTATGGATAATAATGTCGTCTAGATATGCCAAAGCGACTGTCCATTTAAGATCTCCCAATACAGTGTCTATGAGCCTCTGGAAAGTTTGAGCGGCATTACAGAGACCAAATGGCATCGCCTTGAATTCATATAAACCATCAGCAGTAATGAATGCAGTCTTTTCAATGTCCTCGGGAACCATAGGAACTTGATGATAAGCGTCAGCACAATCACAACATGTGAAAAATTGGTCACCGGCAAAAATATCGACTGCGTCGTCTGCTCTAAGTAGAGGATAGGAATTTTTCCGCGTAACATCGTTTATTCTGCGAAAGTCTATGCAAAATCTAAAGCTGCCATCTTTCTTTTTGGGAAGTACTACCGGTGAGGCCCAAGGGGAATTTGAAAATTGAATTACGTCTTTATCCAACATTTCATTCACCTGATTTCGTATCTCCTCACGTTCTCTGTAAGCGTACCTATATGCTCTCTGCTTAATTGGTGGATGGCCCTGTGTGTCAATCTCGTGTGCAATTAAATGTGTACGGCCAACGTCTGTGGAATGTTTTCGAAAAATTTCAGGATAGTCGGCTATGAGATTGAACAGTCTTTGTCTCTGGTCTTCAGTAAGATCTTTCCCTACGGTGATTTTATCGACAAAATTACGTGCGTCTGGTTCTAATGATTGTAGTAATTCGTCAGCGGACATAGTATTAGAGCTTTCAGAACTTTGTGACGACTTTTTGGATTCTAAGTCCGATTCGGCGGTGTCCATGTCATAAACAACATCACTATCTTCAAAGGGTTCGCAATCTCCCAACACAGTGTTTGGAGTTAACTTTACACAATGAGAAGCAGCATTCATGACATAAGCACCACCTTTGCCATCCGACAAAGTAATGACGGCGTTACCAATAGTTACTGCCTTTATGTCTTTTAAATATCGGCTAGGAGTAATAACGACGTCTGATAAAGATGAAGATTTGGCAAATACGGGGACATAAGTCCATGCATTAGGCTCAAGTCTGACATGCTCTAAGACTCTAAGTTTACATTTCGGAATGTTCGTTTGGACTGGTTTGTTAGCGGCTGAGAAATTTTTAATGAAAGCTAATGAAGAAGGGCGACTGAATTCAGAATTTGAAAGACTATCAGGCGTCTTATCGTCTGAATGTGTGGCGTCTGTGGAAGTACCCATAGTGCTAGAGCCAGTGAAAGAAGTTACAGGTATATCATGTCCCACTAACGGCTTTGGAACTCTTGGAGCGTCTGTGTTCATATCAATGCCAAACACCATTTTCATAGTTTTAAAATTCCATAGAACCTGATATGATTCAAGGAAATCCAAGCCGAGAATTAATGCGTGGTTTAAATGCGGAACTATGAAAAATTTCCAAAGAATTTCCCGGTTATCGTCTACCTTTATGAACATTTCGACTTGACCTGTGACAGTTTGTGACTTCTGTCCAACTGCAAGTCCCAATGTAAAAGGTGTTACATACGACACTCTATGTATGTGACCTTCATTAGCGGCAGTAAGAGTTTGTAAAGTTTTAGGATGAATAGCAGAACATGAAGCGCCCGAATCGAAAAGAGTTGAAACTTTAATAGAAGAGAATGTGACGTCACAAACACGATGGAATCTTTGAGATTTACGTTTCCTATATCTCGCAGGGAAGTAACCAAGTTTAGTATATGTAACAGGAGTTTCGTCTGAGTGCCGCGTGGCGCCACTGTCGGACACGCTAGGTGTGGGCTTATTATCGTCTGAGAAGAAAGCTTTGATATCGTTGAAGAGGGGTGATCGATAGAAAATTCTGGTACGACTGTGTTTGTTTGTGACTGATTTTTGTAACGTCTGAGAAGTATCAGCATATTGAAACTTAAATCTAGAGAAATTCTTAAACCTATTATTAAAATTATCGGGTCGAAAAGTGTTAAAAGAACTAGGAACAAACTTATGAACTAAGGAACTGTCATCAGAACTAAAATTATGAACATTAGGAACGAAATTATGAATTGAACTTAAATTATTAGCTGCTGGAACGAAACGAAATGAACTTAAATTATTAATGGCTGGAACGAAAAGAAATGAACTTGAACTTGGATTATGAACATTATTTACAGTATTGGATCCACGTATTTGTTTCGTCAACGTCTCTGGTTTTCCGGCTGAGCTACGCGAGCATCTTGTGATTGAGCGTTCTGCGGCTGAGCATTATTTTGCGCGTTATTATTATTATTGTTCGGAGCATTATTGTTTTGTTGGAACGGAGGCGCCTGTGGTCTAAATTCAAATTCTCGGGGTTGCGCCTGGCCCTGTTGCTGGCCATTTCTCCACTGATCATCGCGGTTACCATTTTGATTGTTTTGATCCCTGGCTTTCTTACGACAGTATTTTAAAATATGTCCGGCAATACCACAGTAATTACAGATGGGCGAGCCGTCTGGTGCTCTATTGTTTGCGCCTCTAGGGGGATTTGGGCCCCTGTTTTCGTTCGCTCTCGGCTGTTGTGCGGCATTGGGTTGCGCATTCGCTATGAAAGCTTTCGACTGAAATGAGCTTGTGTTGGAACCAGAATATGAATTTGATTTTGTGGTAGGCGACAGAGTTTTACTCGGCTGACTTACATAAGTCTCAGATATTTTACGCAAAGTGTTCAAAAAGTCTACTGAAGTTGCCATATTTGTGGTAGCCAACAATCTTTTAAGCTCCTGTGGTAAACCCTCTGTTAACTGTTCGACTTTATCTTCCTCCGACATATTTTTGCGCACATATGAAAGGACCTCCAGTTTAGCAGTGTAATACGTCTGAGGATCATCGCCAATTTTGAATTTCAATTTTTTGTTTTTCGCGCGATAAATAGCTTTTTGACTCTTATGATCAAAAATAGTAATGAGCGACTGCTTGACATCACGCCAGATTGCATCATTATCTGCGCCAGCGGCTATCATTTTTGCGTTGATGGTTGGCCATTCTGAACTAAACCATGCGCGAGCGTCACCTTCCATGAGTCTATCAAGATTAGAAAGTACCCATAAGGATGATAATTGCATAGTGTCTATGTCATTTTGTAAGCGCATGAGATATTGTTCGACATTTGTTTTGCCATCGAAATGTCTTAGCTGTGCAATAGCTTCATGATGTAAAATATGAGGAGCGGCTGCGGCCTGTTGTGCACCTCCTCTGGGCTGTGCACCTTCCATAGCGACTATGCGTTCTGTAAGCCTGTTTATGGTAGCCTCTAGTTCCCTAATTCGTTCTTCCGCCATTGTGGACTGATTGTAAAATTGCGAAAATAAATTTGTAATTATTGGTTAAAAGTTGTAAGATACGTAAAAGGTGGCAGAATGTTCGATGGGAAAGTGCGCGTTTATAGATGTACAAATAGCGTCCTTAATTCTGTCGACTAATGTTTCTGAACCAATTTGTGGGATCCACACATGTAAAAGTGATTCTGTACTTCTGAACCTAATGTAGAAGGGTGCGATAGACTCAACGGCTGTTCTAATTAGATCGGCTATGGATTTATGCGTTGCGAGGTCAGAATAGCTTTGAAATTCACTAATAGTAAATGTTACTGCAATATTCCACAGTGTAACCGACATTTGGAAATAGTTACGTATAAAATAAAATTAATTGCAGCAAAATTTTCAAAAAGTTGCGAGAAATAATTAAAAGTTCCAGTGTAAATAAATAAAATATCCCAATTATGAGTAAAAATTAAATGGTTAAAATAAGTTACGTAGTTCAGGATGTAAAATTGAATAAAAGTTAACGTAATGTAAAACGCGCCCAAATGTGTATGTACTGTAGCTGATAGTAAGTAGGTACCTAGAAGGAGTATGAATGCGTAATTAGCTAAGTGAACGTAACGACCAGTACTTACTATTTAAGCAGAAAAAATGAACGACCAAAATTGTACGGCAATATAGTAGGCGTCTTTGTTTGGCGGCTGTAAGGTCAAAACAGATGCAATATTAGGTTCATGTATTTGGTATTGTATGCTGACTTCCTTAGTGTTTCCTGTAATAGCTCAACAAAGAAATTATATTAGTATGTGTACTACGGAGTGTATAAGCTATTGTTGTAGCTTTAGGGCGGGGGTGGGGCTTAAAGTTTGTTTGCCTTGGTTCTCTGGTTGGGCATTGGCGGCTGTAAAAGTGAAAGGCAAAGGGGCGTCTCAACAGGAATATACAACGACAATGAAAAATGGTGGATCGGCTCGGCTTTGGCGACTGAAAGGTCAAATACTGTTTATTTGTAATAAAATGAATGATTCTCTAATGTTTTATTATATTTCGGCTTCTAATTTTTTAAATTTAATGACTCAGGGGCAATTAAAAATGAATGAAATAATGTCGCGACTAAAAAAATTACAATAATGCAATTTACGAAATAAAAATATTAAGTGTGAGACGGCTGTATGGATTACGGCAGAAATTATTAGAACTTGGGGAGTAATTTCGTTAATATTATGTAGCACAGATGATAGGCAGCTGGCCCACGACAAAGAAAAGTAGTAAAGAAAATCAGAATATCGCTTGTTGTGAAATTAGGTAGGGGCGTGGCGTTAGTCTATTTAATTTTTTGGGAAATTAAATGCACTATTGCCATCCTATTTCGGAACGCATCTTGCAAGTTTAGATATTTTGTGGGGCCTAAAGGGTTAGTACGGATGAGCAGAGTGCGTAATGCGGTGCCCTAAATATAAACAATAATGTAATGATCGTTTAAGGGTTAGTTGTCTTTGATTCGATATAATTCATTAGTTCCAAGTAGGAGCCCAATACAAATGATATAAAAGTGATGATAGGTCAAATGAGTTATATAAATTGCAAGTTTAGATATTTTGTGGGGCCTAAAGGGTTAGTACGGATGAGCAGAGTGCGTAATGCGGTGCCCTAAATATAAACAATAATGTAATGATCGTTTAAGGGTTAGTTGTCTTTGATTCGATATAATTCATTAGTTCCAAGTAGGAGCCCAATACAAATGATATAAAAGTGATGATAGGTCAAATGAGTTATATAATATTGTTATGCTTGCCTAAGTACAAATGCTTACGACCAGGTGAGAACCAAAAATAGAGTTGCCCGATGCAGGAAATTGTCGTCGGTCACTTTAATGTGGTTTCGTCTGTGAGAGCCGGATTTTATCGTTTTATTCTTGAACACAAATAACTTCCAAAATGACAAAAATAACACCAAGGAAAATACTAGGTCGACTTGAACGAAGAGCAAAAAGGAAACTTCAATTTACAACGAGAGTTTCGGCAATGCAAAACCAAAACTCGCAAAACTATTTAATTGTGTGGACAAAAGGGCAAGATCAAGAAAAACATTAGTAAGGATGGTACTCCTTACGTCCTTAGAGCCAAAGGTGAATTGAATTGTTGTTTTAGAGTTTTCTCGTTGAGCTGATGAGCCGGGGACGTGGCAAAATGCAGGTTTTTCTTTGAGTCTTCGTGGTTGACGAGGGAAGTTTTGCTACGATATTTTGAAACAAGGACTACCAGAAAATAGTCCTTCACAGGAGCAAACGACAAACAAAGTTTAAAGCTATTCAATTGGAAGTTACACGACAGCAGACGTCTTTCCCGAGTCCAGTTTTAACAACTCGTTATGTCTAATGCTATATCCGTGTTCACCTCGCTGGATTGATTTTGTTTGACGTCAAAATCATAGCATAAGTAGGGTTTATTTTCAGTGTATTTTATTTGACATTTCGTGGGTATCTTGCAAGTTTAGCCATAATCTTTGAATGACCGAAGTACAAAAAACCTCACTGCATTGAATTATTTGCTTATGACTCCGATTTACATGTAAAATAGCCAATTCCAATCAAATGCTGAAAGTAATGAAAATTCTGGAATATATCGTGCATTTACTCGCACGATAGATTCCAGAAGGTTCTCTGACTCAGAAAACTCTTTAAAGTATTCATGACTATTTTAATTCTCCAGGTTAGTGTGTTACTGTGTTATGCTGTGTTAAACTTCATTCATTGTCGTTTGTAGGGTTTTTTAGACAATTCACGAAGCATCAATTACAAATTCATGACGATTATGCAGACAATAATTTTTGCTTTTACTAGTGGTTATTTTAATCGATATTCACAAACTTGAAAATATAACACTACCAAGAACAGCAGTGGTTTCTCCCGTATTTAAATAGAATAACTTAGATATATTAATATATACAATATGCATGACTTAACAGGAAGCCTTATGTAAAATGAACAAAATCAAGTATTGATGAAGAGACAGTTGGTCATAACATAATTGCTGGCAGTTAACACTACGCCTACCAAAGGTCAACCGAACGCTATGCACCAATGGGTTACAATTGTAACCTATACATAGGACCAGTACAAAATGAAAGATTACTTTCACATTCAATATGTCTGCGTACGGGAACATTCATCAACATAAGAGACTACAAATAAGTACTATTATCCGTAATGGTAAGTCCATAAGGACTTAGTTTTTTTTTCATCGCGTTTAATTTGAAAAGTTGGAGTTCAGGCCAATTTATTTCAATGTGCGCAACGCGATCCAGCAAAAAGAATTTTACAGCCGCAACACCCATAGTAAGGACTACTTATTTCAGCAAAAATTGGCTGCTACTTTTTGCTACTTTTGGAAAATAAAAAATTACAAAACTTGTAAAAAATCAAATTTTAACACTTTCATTACCAGACAACCTTCACTGTGTTTTATATTAATCGAAAGCTGCTGTCGAGGGCTTTCGAATGATATAAATATCAACGGTGTACGTTGACGGGTTCAAAAGGTGTTTAGGGTAACATGTCAAAAACCGAAAATTTTTGGGGGAAAGTGACGATGGAATCTTGATAAAAGGCCTATAAAGTGCCTAGAAATTAATAGCACAGATACCGCACAAAATTCTAGAAAGCCCATTGTGCGTATATAACAATGATGGTTTTTTCGGTATTACAAATAATATTTCGAAAAGCATTCGTATTCTAAATCGAGTTTACCAAGGTAATAGAAAAATAAACCATTACAATGCAGATGTATCAGAGTAGTGCAACTGTAATGTCTTGCATAATAAAGCTTCAATTTATTTCAAATTATTCAAAAAAGTTTCAATTTATTTCAAATTATTCAAAAAAGTTTCAATTTATTTCAAATTATTCAAAAGAGTTTCAATTTATTTCAAATTATTCAAAAAAGTTTCAATTTATTTCAAATTATTCAAAAAAGTTTCAATTTATTTCAAATTATTCAAAAAAGTTTCAATTTATTTCAAATTATTCAAAAAAGTTTCAATTTATTTCAAATTATTCAAAAGAGCTTCAATTTATTTCAAATTATTCAAAAAAGTTTCAATTTATTTCAAATTATTCAAAAAAGTTTCAATTTATTTCAAATTATTCAAAAAAGTTTCAATTTATTTCAAATTATTCAAAAAAGTTTCAATTTATTTCAAATTATTCAAAAGAGTTTCAATTTATTTCAAATTATTCAAAAAAGTTTCAATTTATTTAAAAAAATTTCAAATTATTCAAGAGTTTCAATTTATTTCAAATTATTCAAAAAAGTTTCAATTTATTTAAAAGAATTTCAATTTATTCAAAAATATTTGAATTTATTTCAATTTATTCAAAAATATTTGAATTTATTTCAATTTATTCAAAAGACGACTTGTAAAGGTCATCAGCCCAGTTGCACTACTGAATAATGCATATATGTCAATGGATGACCCCTTACCACACAAAGACTTTTCCTTAGAGGTTATAGCAAATTGGTGACCATTTACATGGAAAGGATAGGTTGATTTTCAACTTTTTTTTTCAAAAAATCCATATCTCTGAAACTACTGAACGGATTTTTATAATTTTTTCAGGAAAATGTAAATAAATTTCTAAAACTTAGCTACTGTGAAGCAAAAAGTACTCAATGGTCAAGTAAAAATTTTACAACTGTTTAAAGTTGCAAAAGTTACAATTGTAACCCATTGGTAGGCCACGGGTTAAATAAAGTATAATAAAATGCTTTAGAAGTAAATATGTGAGCTATGAAATGAAATACATCTTTTTTACAGTGAAGGGCCTAAGTCACGCGCCATAGGGAAATGACATAGGTACGATGTTTGAAAATACCTCACAAACAGCATTTTTAAACATTACAAGAATTCTTATGGTGTGTGATTTATGCCCCAAACCCTATGTTATTTCCCTATGGTGCGTGACTTCTGCCCTTTACTGTAGATTTGAAAGATAATTGTTGATTTTTATTGTTGTCAGCGACATTGACGACCGAATCTGGACTAATAGCTTCGGAAACTAAGCAGGAGTATAATGAGAATACAACGGTGACGCCAATAAGTAATTTCCAAGGCCAATTTAAAGAGATTCTTTTACAAAATCAGAAAAACCTTTTACGCTTAATTGGACTAATTGACAGGAGCTGAGGAAAATTCGGTGACCAACTAAAAAATACAACTTATCGCGTAGTGCTTAATGCACAAAAGACAATTGCCAAGGCATATGATTATACACCGCAAGTTGTTAATCGCTTCATCCAGGGAATTAAAGTACTTTTTAGTTTCAATGGAGATTAACTGAACCAAATCCTCAACACCTAAAGGGCGAATATAATATATATACTTATTATGTAAATATATACACTTATTATCATCTTTTATGTACAACAGTGAACTCTTAGTGCATAATGTTCTACACAGACTAAAAAGCATCTAACCCCAAGTACACTCCACTGAAGGATATCCAGAAAGTATAAACAGCACGTATATTTTGAAAGAGTAAAGTCAAATATCTTTCTAGCAGAAAAATAAAAATAGGAATAATGAACAGATATCCAAGTACTTGAAAAAATGCACCAATTTTCATGTCAAAGCTAAGTCATTTGCATGTCTTTTTCCTTGAATCTGAAAACTTGAGGTCTGAAATATGAAAGTTGTCGCCAAATGTCGAGTAGTCCCATTTCATTCCATTCTTGGACAACATTCAGAAGTTTATGCCGAAAACAACCATGAAATACCCATGAAAGTGGTCTGTAATTTGCATGCTCGGTTGTTTTGAAGCACTTCAGTGAGGGAAAATCATTTTGCATATCTTGAAGAAATAAGTCAGGATTAGAATTCCAAACAGTAAGAAAAAGTTTCTTGCCTGACAAAGCCGATTCATACATATTATAATATGAAAAGAGATGAAACTTATCGGTATCATGGAGATAAACACTTGGATTTTCTTTTTCCCTAATTCCATATTGTGCGAAAAAAGAACGCACGGCAGAATAGCCGCCACTTTGAGACATTCCATTTAGATTCCCAATGGTAGAAACTATTTTATAATTATTTAGATTTAGTTCTTTGAAATTATGCATTCTCTTTTTGTCCACAGGAGCAACAACTTCATTTGTGATGTAACTTTCGTATTCAGTTAAAAGAATATTTAACATTAAGCACAGAATTGCATACAAGAGGAGTTTCCTTTGATTGTGATTTTGTCTGAGAAGAATGGCACTGGCGGAAAGGAAGAAATTACTAATAGATTCAAATGTCAGTTTTTGTTTTGTGAATCGAAATATTAGTGCATTGCCTAAAAGACAACAGATTAGCAATAATAGCCACGTACTCACGTCCATTATCGATATCCAGATAGACAAAGGCTTATCGTAATACGTCTCTTGGTTTACGCAGTAGACGAATTTACTTTCCCCAGGAAATGTTAAATATATAACTTTAGTCCTCACGTACTCAAATACATAACTGTCCTCCGGATATATCAAGCTACGAAATTTATTCCTATAAAATGTCTTATTGCCGTAGTAGACTGCTGTGAAGTTTAAATAGTCAGCAATTTCTTCAATGACTGGAAACAGGACTCTGTCTCGCAGGCATTTTTCAAATAATCTTTCGCTAATAAGTACGTATGGCGACGATCCGCAATTCCATCCAGCATAAACTGAATTGTCAACTATTGAGAAGTCTAGAGTAGGAATAAGTTTCTTATGAAGATTTCTGTGCAAACCTTTTCGTGCCATTCCCCTCTGTAGTTCTTGTGATGTTGTGAAATCAATCCTTGCAAACTTCTTGGTGAATATTGACACTGTTAGTACTTCAATGTCCTCCTTAGAATTGATGATCATGAAATAAACTGCATTCGTCAATTCCCGTGTCAATTGAGCCACGAAATTGTTTTTGATTTCATCAAAGTGATTCCTTGTGCTAATTATCAGAAACTTGTCGTTTGGCCGATTCAATTCTCTGCCAAATACGGCAGAGAATTTTCCAATATATTTACTTGCCTCATCAGGAGGTTCCACTACAGCTATGATATTCCCATTTGTGTTTGATAATGAACTTGGGTAGTCCCACCCTCCTTTGTAATTTGTTTTCCATTTCGTATCACTAATAATTGTTGCAGTAATTATAGTTCTTGGGGAGAATACAATTTTTTCAAAGACATAATCCATCAAATTGCTTTTGTAGGAATAGGAAACAATGTCAAAATTGAAATTTGCAAGTGGTGATGGTAGAATTTGGCAATTTGTGCAGAAAATACAAACAGAGAGCAGAATAGCCGTGATATGATTTTGATGTAAATCCATAGTTGTAATTTATGTCCCACTATATATATGATATTTAAAATTTGAAAACTGTGTTAACCTTCATTTGTCTCGTACTGTGCCTGGGCCGATAGTTGCACACTTTCTTATCTGGAACGCATCAACTCTCTTCACGGTTGATTACGGGAGAACAATGAGTCCATTCATTCGACCTCAAACTCTCTTCACGGTTGATTGCGGGAGAACAATGAGTCCATTCATTCGCTCAGTCCACTCAGCTGAGGGCGAATGAATGGACTCATTGTTCTCCCGCAATCAACCGTGAAGAGAGTTGATGCGTTCCAGATAAGAAAGTGTGCAACTATCGGCCCAGGCACAGTATATTGAGTAACTGAGATACTAAAACGGTTTATTAAGAGAAGTCACGAAACACCATTTAGAAATGCATGAAAAATATGTAGACAATCCTCTTTGCTTTTTCTAACTGTTTTATTATAATCGATATTCGCCCACTTCCATATATAACTCTACCAAGAAAAGCGGTATTGTATTGCTTACAGCTTTCCACGTTAGTTTCTCCCGTTGTTAGACAGAATAACTTAGATATATTAATATATACAATATTCATGATTTTACTGGAAACCTTATGTAAAATGTAGAATGCTATGCTGACTATACTAATTATCAGGGGTCGGACATTTATGTAAAAAAATATTTTCGGTGGTTATTCGTACCGCTGCTAGCTTTCGTATCTACACGTTTGTTACCCGTAGGAGTCTTTTAGAAGCAACATAAAAAAAATATTTTCAATATTTCACCTTTTAAGGAAATATATATATTTTAGTAAATATTTTTTATTTAAAAAAATATTTACCAAAATATTTCGGCTATAAGAAAATTTTTTTCAATATTTTGCTTGTTTTAGAGAAAAAAATGGAATTTTTTTGAAAAATTGACCAAATTTTCCTGTAAAAAATCTTTTTCAAGTGGAAAATTATTTATCAAAAATTTTCTTCATCTAAAGGATATTTTTGGCAGTTTAAAAAAAATTTTGGCCACTTAAAAATTTTTTTTGACTCCTTAAAGCAATTTTTTTGGCTCTATAAAAAAATATTTTAACTTTTAAATCAATATTTTCGATATTTTAAGCAAATGTTTAGTAAATATTTCGCCCCTTTTTAAGAAAATAAAAAATAAATATTTTCGAAGTTTAAAAAAATAAATGTCCGACCCATGCTAATTATAATAAGTATATACAAATCAAGTATAGTATACTAAAACGACTCAATTACAATAAATACAAATGTATACTTAGTGTTACTACCCAATGTCTTTTTTTAGGTATTTACTTATTTTGTAAAGAAGAATTGCGATTTACATTTGTTGACAACCAATTACTTTTATGGTTAACTGTATACAGTATAGATTGAAACCTATATAGACAATATAGGTTTGATACTCTTATAAATAATATATGCTGTAATAAAATCTGTTTTTGTTCGGTCTGTTTTTTTCACAGGTGTCAACTTAAATTGCAAGTAACTAGCTAATTTACTCTAATTTTAGTAAGTCCTAAGGAAAAAGGTTTTTCAATTTTTAGAATACGTATTGACATAATTAATGGAGAACAGCATTTTTCAAAATAAGTTTCGACGTATTTTAATCAAAGGGCAAATATGTATGATAACTTTGATAACAGACTGATGGGAAGAAGAAATGCACATTTCAATCTAATTGGCAAGTCTTCAATAAACTGGTGTGTTTAAACAGAGTGCACAGGATTCGTACACAAATTGGCTATTGGAGTTAAAAGTATTCGTCGGTGGCACATTGTGCATTTAGAATATTAAAAAGTAGAAACATCAGATCATATCATCCTAATAGATATATATGCAAAGACTGATCTTAGTCTTTGTATATGACTATATGTATATGTAGCAAGAAATTAAATTTTTTGTCTCCTTTGCAGAAACACCATTGCAGAAACGAATAATTTCTGTATATGGCTAGGAGCAATTTGCTTACGTGGTAAGATTATCGTATCAGTAATACTTGATTCGTGCAACAACAAGTTTTTCTCACCTTGCGTTTACAATGTGTATTCCTGAGCATCCTATATGACATTTTAAAGAATAGTAAATGTAAGTCAAATTCAATAATATTTACCATTATATTCACGCTCTTCCAGACACTAATAGGTAAGTATACAAGTTTGCATCTGAAGTTCATTTACTTTACTCAGTATTAATTTATGCGCATTTCTTGGTAAACCACACCTTGTAAGGTTCATCATGCAGTTTATTAATAGGCCGGACGGCAAAAATGCCAAACAAGGTAAATCATTGACAAGATACCAATGTTCATGATTCTTGTAGTTGAACTATTTGTACTATACTCATATAAAAGTACATGTCTTGAGAAAGATCTACTTTATACATTTTTGTTATTATCAAAACGTATGTAAACGGGGGACTGTAAGTTGAGTCTGCATTGCTACAACGTCTCCTGTATACACCACCTAAACTGAGCAACTGCTTAACTGTTAGAAAAGACAAAAAAACTTGCTGAAAATTAAACCTGAAAATGAATTTAATTACTACTTCGTCATTTTGCCTAATTATATTGTTGGGGGCGGGGCGTCAAGTTGTTGATGCTGCATCACTCGGAGAATTCAGTAATATCTAAATAAAAATAATATTTACTAGAATAAACGAATATCTACATAAATATAATCCAAATTAATATTTCTTATAAACAGCCAACAGCACAGCCGCCGATGAAGACCGTGACACTGCAATCACAGCTGAACAAGAAAACCTTGTCGTAGAAGTAAGCACAACATTGAGTACCACAATAGTCTTTTGTACCATAACAGTTGTATAATAGAATTTTGTGGTTCAGTTTGGAAATGAAAACAGCGCAATTCTAACGGATGACTACTTGCGCTCAAAAAGTCACATTGTGGGAGCACTGAGAGGTAATAATTCAATTATAATTTCATTTTATTATCTTCAATAGTGCAAAGGAGAATAATAGAGAAGCTGGGATTTTAAGCAATTCCACTAATTATGTTTGATAATATTTTAGCAAAGAAGTGGAACAAAGAGGATGCAGCAAAACAACTTGAAAGAGTAAAACTTTGAATTTTTCAAAGATTCCATTGACTGATGCAGATTTAGGTGTTAATTTTAATGAAAAGGAATAACTAATGAAATAATTTTGAATTAAATCGTAGGTACTGCAGTGGCGGGCTACAAATAAAATAGATGCGTTGGGGGAAGCCGAACAAGATGAAGAAACAGCTGAATGGTTCCCCTTTTCTACTGATACGTACAGCAGAGACGGTTGTTCAGGTAAAAACCGGTGAAATATTGCTGATAAATCTACAGTTTCGGTAAATAAAGTTGACTTTTAAAATACAGTTACCCTGTCGCCCTTTGGGGATTGGCATATTGACGAATATATGCTCAGCAAAGAGTTTGTTCGTGACGCTATTCATGCATTCCGAAAACATATTACCCAAATGGTCGAGAAAGGACGTCGGGCTACAAAGAATTTGCTCCCTAATAACCCCAAGTGTGATCAAGCAATCCTATACATTGATGCCAAGAATTTTACGATGGCAAATGTTGCCGAATCGAATGGTAAAACTTCTCTAAATATTTGTAACGAATTCTCAAACTATTATTTAACAGCAGTATCAAGTAAATTTCGGTTTATTTGAGTACACCCATTATTTCGTTAAAATTGGTAAAATATTAAAATGTATGCGCAAGAATAAGTAAATCTAATTAAATGTTCGTTTACATTTAGCTCTGAACGGTTTGATCTACTTGGCCACAGTTACAGAAACGTACTATGCCAACGTGTACAAGCGTGCTATTGCTATTAATGGTAAGCCAGTGAACTCAGTAACATGCTGTTTTAAAATGTTTCACAAAGTACTAGTAGCTATCAGTAATTAAGTAATATTTTTTATGCTTTTTAGCTAATGAAGATTTCCGTAATGTGATGAAAGCTCTGCAGCCTTATATCTTAAACACTGGAAGAGCCGTCAGGATTTATACTGAAGAAGAAACTGAAGAGGCCAGAAAAGAGGTTTTATCTTTAATCGACCCTAAAGGCCTACCACCGAGATTCTATGGTACAAAGGTGGAATAGAGTTTGCTGCTGCGGCTCTAGAAACACGGATAGGTGACTTCGCATTGCTAAAATTTAAAAAATCTGATATAAATTATGTTAATTGAATGTATCGGCAAAAACTGTTCAATAAATAAAGTAAGCGAAATTAAATGTCACTTAGGTAGTTGATGGCGCCTAATTAAATATATAACCTCAAGGGCCAGCGTTTTAATATCTAATTTGCTTCTAAACAGTAGCCTCTAAATTTTCCTGCAGAATTTGTGTAATTCTAGTCAAGTATATTATTGTTTTGTTCATCCAAAAGAAATTATTTGTATTATGTAGTTGAAGAGAATCTCACATCGGAGTTTCACATAATTTGACGGAAAAACATAACTAGCCTTTAATGTTGTAACACAATGCTCCTTTGAGCATTGTGCTTTTAGAATACAAAACAGACATTAGATCATCCTCTGTTCAGACTAGTATATTGTATTAATGCATTCTGTTTAGATGCAGGACTCAGGACTTTGCTTCTAGCTATAAATGACTACATCCGTTCCTGACTTACAACTTAATCTGAATAATTCTTTGCACAAGGTTTCTTTTCTGTCTCTAGTGCGTTGTAATACTTTTCATTACATGGCTTTTGTCTGTATATCCGCCAATACGGCCCCATTTGTGTAAATCCTCTATATGGTGAAATATATATATTCTTGCGTTCAAACGGTGGTACGACTCATAAAATAATTACATTTATGAAACGACATTTATCAGTATTTATATTTTATTATTGCCAAGTGTGTTATATAAAAACACAAATAGCAACAATTATAACCGGATAAATCGTAATCAATTGTTTACAATAGGACAGCTGTTTTCAACACATCACATTACTTTCTAATACGAGAAATTTAAATTACGTTGTAGGTGACTTCCGTTTCAAAATGCGATTCGGATCATGAACCTTCATGTGGATTCTCATATTTGTCATGTTCTTTGTTGTCTTGCCGCATTGAGGACAACTTATTAACTTTTGCTCCTCACTATGCATAATTAACATATGTTTTCTTAAGCTAAGGCTATGTTTCAGTAAAATTCCACATTCTTTACATCTAAATAATTCTTTGTCTAAACTTTCGTCTTTATGAATACCTTGGTGTTTCTGCAAATCATTCATACTTGTATAACTATTGCCACACTTGTCGCACATGAATGGTCTTGGATTAGTAGAATGATGATGTTGGATATGCCTTTGCAACGTTGATTGCCAAATGAAAGTCTTTTCACAAATTTTGCAGATCGGTGGATTTGGGAGGGCTTCCGAATGTTTTACTGCTGAATGATGATACAATCTGAATTTGAATTGAAAACTTTCACCACACTTTTCACACATAATAGGATCACTTTTATGGGACTTTTCATGTTTTCTTAATATTTCAATGGTTCAAGTTTCAAGAATTTCCCACAACTGCATTCAAAAAGTTGGTCTTTTCTATCCTCTTGAACTTTCTTGGCAAGCAAAGATTGTTCATTAGCATGATCTTGCAGGTCATTTTGGTGATTCTTCAGACTGGCACGGTTTTCGAAACTAGTGTCACATTTTGTAGAACGAGATGTTAATGGTCCTGCAACAAAAATGAAATATTTATTACAGCGCCACTTGGGAGTACATTCCAATGTCAAATATACATATATCTTAACACACGTCGTAAATATTTCCGAACTGGAACAGTAATTTCGTCTTTGTATAACGGCCGGCAATTTTTAGGCAATAAATCGTCACAGCGATCTATTACAACGGAATGATTCATTTCGCTGGCAGTCTTGGTCGTCACTTTTAAGGTTTTACGACTTTTGTAGTTCCATTTCTTGGGTTTCAGTTTCACTTTTATATTTGGTATCTTCCTTGTATAGCTGAATTGAGCAACTGCAAAAATATACATCCAAATCAAAAATGTGTTGTTCACCAGTTAAAAATATTTAAATAATTTTTCAATTGAGCTTACAGCACTGTTTTCGTCTTGATATTTTTCTAGACATCAGATTTCCATAACAATTTGAATCGATTTTACTTTGCACAACTTCATCGTCTTCAATTTTGTCTTCCTGTAGACTGTCTTCAGTCTCTTCAGGTAGGAAAACATCTGACTGACTGTGGAAAGGTGTAAATTCCTTTGGCGAACCTAGTAAATAAAAACAAATGTTGATACTAAATAAAGCCATCACATATTTTTGTTATTTACATACTTTTTTCATTTACCTGCATTAATAGCAAATGGTGTTACTTTGCAAGAGAAGCAATAAACTTGGAATTCCGTGTTCAGATTATCTTGCATAGTCTTCACAACATTTAAATGGGCATTTCTACAAACTTGACTGTGATCAATTGCATTATTCATAGCAGCTGTTATGTCTTCTAGAGTAAAATACAGTTTCTTGTATTGTGACTCGGAAAGTGTGCTCGTTTCGCTTTTAATTGCTGAGTCCAGACCATTTTCATCGTTTTCGAAATGCGATTCATTTTCTTCGGTATATCCAGGTTCAACTTTTATGACTGTTATCAACGGTATATCCGATTCTTCTGACAAATCTTGTCCCAGTGTCTCTTCTTGCTTTACAATGGGTATTTGTTGAACTTGTTCACGTTTTAAACGAGCTGCCTTTTTGCCACGTGCCAATTGATTTATTAAACGTAATTTGTTTTTTGATAGTCGTGGCATAGTGTTGATTTTAATACGCCCACAAGAGATTGCTATATAAAAGTGGACAATATAAGATTAAACATTTGTTCTTAATTTTAAATAGTGTATTATAATTGTATAATTTTCTTACGGATACTATTCCAGCAGTAACAGATTTTGCTAACAAGCACCAAGTTCTTCCAAGTTATCAAATTAAAAACTTAAATGTATCTGATTTCAATGTATCTTATCATTGGTTTCCAATTTTTGGGATCTAATTAAAGAAATATCCGAAATTGTACTGCAAATGAAATAACATAGTAGAGAGAATAATTTGAATTTCGAGGCAGATATTGGTGCATGGGGTACCTTGATTATAGTTCCTCTGTTCAATTCTTGTTGCAACTTGTTGATCATCGTACTTGGAAGCATTTAGCAATTCAGCATGAGGCATATTGAATCCGAATGGAATTATTGTAGTTTTTTACAGGGATTTATTTGGATGAAGTTCTGTGTAGGGTTACCAAAATACCATGTGAGACCCACTGAAATTAGAAGTGCCAGTTGCGTATTTTTTTACCTAAAAATTACGACAATTATTTCAATACTTGAGAAATTCGTTTGGTAATTGTGGAGAATGGTTGTGAAAGATCTATTTAAAACTGTTGGCGACCCAGGGTGATTGGGTTGTTGAGAAAATCCCGAACGGATTACTGTAAACTTATATCCAGAGTGAGTATTGACAGGATTTTTTTGATTGATTGATAACTATATTGGCCAAAACTTTGTTGAGCTGATAATTAAACTGGTTTCCCACAGTTGGTTTAACGTGAGATTTCACACAGTGCGTCATTGTCATTATGTCATACAAACAATTAATCAAAATATGGAAAAATGTTGATCAAAACATTTGTTTTTCCCAAGTAATAGCATCATTGAGTACTAAATCGACATTTAGATTGAGATTTTCAATAACATCACTACCTTACAAGGTGGTAATGACATTCAAGATAAGAGTTTTGTATCCAGTTTTAGATCGGAAAAAGAATTTTTAGCAGAACTGAATGCTGGGAAAACATACCCAAAATACACCTGGTAGGCATTTTAGTAACACTCGAATAAACTACGATAAATTATCTTAATTAAAATGATAAAACTTTTATCTGACCGCTTAGCATTAAAAGCTGGTTATTTGTATTTATATAAAGTGATACACAAACAATGAATAATTCTCCATTAAAAGAGCTGGTGTAAAATTGAGACTCTGAGAGAACAACTTTGTTCGCAGTTAATTTTTCTGAAAAATGCATTTATATTTCATTATCATTGCACTGGGTTTTGCAACAGTATGCCTGGCAGTGCAACAACAATTCGGATTTCATACAGAATTGGGTTGCAAGGGTGATGCATTAATCTTGCAAAGCAAGCAGCCAGATGTGTTACCTGAAGCACAAAGAATTTTTTCCAATCACAAAAGTGTTTCATACACCGGATTGTAAGTCTTGTTTTTGTAGTAATTAAACTTTTGTCACTCTAAGCTGTAATTTGAGGTTTTAAAAGTGCAATCGATTGCAGATTGCATCAAAATATTCTTTGATTTACATAAAACTGAAAATGAGGTACTAAAGGATGTAATGAGGCCACCTGAGTGCCTGGTAAACTATTTCGATTCCAGATACCTTGACTAATTTTATAACTTTAATGAAAAATAAAATATGGGTTATTGTATTAAATTCTTAGCTGGAAAGCGTACGACGCTCTCAATTACGCGACCTCGTGGAGAGTCTTTGCCGGAGAACAGTCTATTACGTGCGTTAATTACTCATCTCTGGCCATTCAATCTATAAGATACCTGGGTCCTTCTGATACAACGACAGATTCAATCTCTTTGTACCAAGAGAGGCATTTTCGTGGACAAGAAATCACGATAACTGGACCAGCTATTACTTGCATCCCATTTGAAGTCAAATCTATTTTCAGTACTGGACAAACAAGATGGACATTATATACTGGAAGCAACTTTGATGGAAATGCAACTTGTTTCATTCCACGTGAATTTGTCTGGTATGATTTTCGCTATGATGTAATTTCAAATATCGGGTCTATATCAAGGGGTTGCAACATTCGCCAGGATCAATATTAACAGTAATGAAATGGCTCAATAAATGTAATCGTTCAATGTCAATATTATTTGACCAACTATAATAACTAAATAGCATACATTTTTGATCCATATTTCTCCTTCATTGATAATCATTTCAAGCTGATTATTCGGTAACACACCCTAATACCTCATTTTTACAAAAATCCGACAAACCATTTCTATCATTTTTCCAAATTTCGCTATAAAAGCCTTCAACTTCTTCCAAAGTCAGCCATACCATGCTATCAAGTTACAATATGCGCTGTGTTAAATCCAAATATAAAGGTTCAAAGTTAACTAGCATTAAGCTACCTGCTTTTTAATTGAGCTGAGTATCTTTTCTCAGTGTAACATTAAAATTTCGAATCATATAAACTAAAAATATTTTCATGGATTCGTAAGAGAACTGTGAACCAATACATTTTCTTGGACCATGTCAAAATGTAGTAAAAGCATACGGATTTATATAATGTCCTTTATAGTTGGCCATAAATCGTTCTGGGAGAAATTTTTCGGGTTAGGAAATACAGTTGGATTTCTGTTAGCTGCCCAGGTTTGCCACCATGACCGGTGTTCCTCTTTTGATAGCTATTGACCCATACGTCCAGTCTTTATTACAAATTCTTTGTGGGCCAAATATAGCAGGACACAGGCGAAGTGATTCTTTAACGCAAGCATTTGCGTAAGGAATTACAGATTCCTTGATAGCTTCGCTGTCAATCATCCCATCATTATTTTCTACTGCCAGATCGATTTCCTCTTGAAGTCTTTCTTGAACTTTGGGGTTTTCAGCGATGTAAAGGAGAAGGTGGCTAAGAGATGCTGCTGGAACTTCATAACCTCCAATAAAAAAGTCGATAATTTGAGCCAATACAGTATTTTCAGTAAACCCATTGCTCTCAGGTTTCCCTGAATTTACTTTGGACAAAAAATCTAAAAGAGTGCTGACTATGCTGTTATCAGTGACTCCATTGCCGGACTGAGATGCAGAAAGCGTACTTAAAATTTTTCGAAAAGTTTTTTCCAAGTATCGAAAGTGCCTGTTTTCGAGCGTAGGTGAAAATCTATCCAACTAAGTATGGAAATGAAACTGAAGGATCAAATAATAAAAATATAATTACATCCGATTTCTACAGTTGCTATCCAAGATAATAATAAACAGAAGATTCCTAAACTTTCTAGAAAAGGAACTTACGACTTAAAGAATACATCCAAGAATACTCCTTTTTGTCTCCCATGAAATACTTGAAAGCGTTGATGAATAGGCCTATTATTGAAAAACCGCAAACCTGGTGCACTTCTACGGAGACGGCTAATTTTAGTTTAATAGAACATCACAGATGTCGTAGGTGGTGGGAGTTGCAATATCATAACCAACACAACAAAAATCAACCCACATCGTTGTGTTAGAATACTGTTGGGTACTAACTGTATCCTCAAATATGGGATGTCATAAAAATGCTAAATGTTATAACTGCATGCTAGCACAGATATACAAACTACTTTTTGATTATATAAGAACTCATTCTTTTTGCAACATTTGCAAAACAAAATAATATACAGTATAGTCATTAGAATGCATACCGTTAGTACCCAACAATATTCTAACACAACGATGTGGGTTGATTTTTTTGTGTTGGTTATGATATTGCAAGTTACACCACCTACGACATCTGTGATATTCTATCAAACTAAAATTAGCCGTCTCCGTAGAACTGCACCAGGTTTGCGGTTTTTCAAGGATAGGCCTATTCATTTCCGTCTTGTTTTTTAAGAGTTTGATTGATTTGAACACCAAGAACAACTCGAGAAATCATATTCATCAGTAAGGAATCAATTTTCTAGAGGCGACAATTGGTTTTCATTTATTTTACATGCTAATCAGTGCAGTATGGTATTGTAACAATAAAGCTGTGGAAAAATTTATAAAGAGACTAACTCTCTGCAGTCGATTTTGACCCGACCGTCCGTTGATTCATTCTTCAGACTGTGCACAAACTCATTTGCACATTGAGACATGACACGAACTGAAGACTTGAGTTTTGCAGGAGTAAACATGTGAGTCATAATTGATCGAAGCTCCCTCCATTTGGTACCTAATTTAACAAACGCAAATTAGTACAATTGGTTTCGACAATTCAGAAATCTTAAGAATAATAATTAATAAAATATACCTTTGCTAAATCCAATTATCTCTTTTAGAATAGGAGAACCAAGATTATAATATCTCTTTTATCATTACTAGTAATATAAAAAGGAACTATAATTTCTTGTGACTGCAGCTTAGTAATGTAGAAATAATTCCTGATACGTATTACCTATATAAGTGTTGGGACTTATCACCCCAAGTAACATTGCTTGTTAATCGGATTCAAATGAATAAATAATAATAATAATAATAATAATAATACTAAGGGTGGCAATAGAACATGCGACCAGTTTTTCATCGCATTTTAATGTTACAAAGAGATTTTTTTATTGTGGTTAGTACGCTCTACATGATAGCCCTGATTCTTGGCTACAGCCCTGCACCGCTTTTTCCAACTTTGAAACACTTTACTGACCATGGCAGCATCCACACTGTTCCACTCATCGTTTAACACTTTCCAAAGTCCTTCTAAAGTTGTAGCTTTTCTTTGGAATGCCCTCTGCTTTAGCCAGCCAAAACCGAAGAAGTCCAGGGGAGATATATCAGTCTATATATCTGAGTTTTCTTGGCAGTGTGACTGGATGCTTTGTCGTGGTGAATGAATACATTATTTTCTTCCCCAGGATAAAGGTTTGGAACATAAATGGTCATTATAGGTTTTAATACAGTGTCCCGGTATACCTCGGCATTTATTTTTGCATTTCCTTGTATTTTCATCAGTGGAAATACTCCTCTACCACTGATTGCTCCTACCACCATCATTTGTTTCCCATAGCTTTCTTTTGTTTCGCATACCCATCTTTCAGGTACGTCTTTTCCTTTTTTTACGTAACAGATTTTCCTTTTTCCATTACAGTCGTCAACCCTGAAAAGTGCTTCGTCTAATGTGACCATGTACTCCCACTTTTCACCTGATAGATGGTCCTCGTACAGCTTTCTTGCATTTGTCTTACGATTTTGTACATGCGAAAGTTGTAGCGCATGGTTTTTCGATTTTTTTCGAATGGTCTTCTCCAAATCAGTTTTTATCGCCTTCATAACTGTTGTATGGGATGTTTTCAACTGTTTTGCCATCTGTCTTACACTCTTTGGGTTTTCCTTGTCTGTCTAATTGTTGAGCTTTCGTAAAAATGCAGAATTTCTCACTTTCCTTGTATACACTTTTGGAGGTGTAGAATGTCCCAACGCTTTTGCTTGTCTTCTAATTCCATTGCAATGAATAATATTATGCACTAAAGTCTTACTGATGTCATATCCAGCAGTTTTTACTCGCACAACAATCTCCCTTTCACTTGAACCTTCTTCGGAAAACACTTTCACGAGCTCTGCCACTACAGGAGGGTGTTTCGGGGGCATTTTAAAGTTCTAGCAAAAAATATTTGGTACACAATTTAAAAAAGAGTTAGTAATCAACTACATTTGATCCACTGGCTTCAAAAATATAGCGCGTGTGAGTAATAGCAGTAAATAGACCGATCCCATGTTCTATTGCCACCCTTTGTAATAATCTCTTCTATCGGAAAAGTACTCACGGTCCTTTACAAATATTTTCCTGATAAGTTCCGGGTCGGCAAAAAACACTTGATATGTCCCTCCAACGTAGGCTCCCCACAGATACCCCCGAATTTATGGTACCGTTTTAGATCTTCCAAGTGACGAACATTTCTATGGAAGTAAGGATCACTGCCCAAAAATAACGATGGTTTATCAACTGGAATTCCACAAGACTCTAGAATTCCATAGTTTCTTCTTCCATACAAAATAATGCAACAAATCAGAAACAAAATGAAAACAATAAGCAATAAAACTATCATTATTAAATAAGAAAACCAAAAGCTACAAAATTGTGTAATGGTAGTTTACTTTACTTTTGTTAATTGGAGATCAAACTGAAAATGTTTTAGTTTATATACCTGCGTGATTGCGTGAATATTAAAAGAAAAGACTGAGAAAACCCTATCTCGTTCAATACAAAGTGGGAATAGAGTGAAATGAATTTTACTACCCACGTAAATACTACTGGAAACGGTATAATATATAGCATAATAATCAAAACCGTTTTTTGTCTTCTATCAAAATCTGCACTCAAATTTCACTTATATTTCTCGTGCTATGAAATAATTCATAGTTTACTGACGCAAATCGAGTTGTCAGCTTTTATTACAAATTACTATAATTATTTATTACTATAATTATTATTCCTTTATTTATTACTGTATTTCATTAAAATATGAGTGATAATCGAGTCCGCTGAAGGGAAATGTTTCCGTGTACTGCGGTTATCCTACATTGGATAAGGTACGTATGCGGGATAATTCTCGTATCTCAACTTCGGGATAAAATAGTATTTGATAAAGGTGATTCCAGAAATAGTTCTTTATACCTATTTTCCTCATTGAAAACCAGTTTTGGCTTTAAATACTTTAATTAGGTAGTTTATTTCTCACTTTTTGTTGGATAATTAAGAATTACGCAGACGTTTCTGGAATTTATATCAGTAAAATCGTTTTTAAAGGCATCTACACAAGTATTAATCTGCTGTTAATGGTTTCATATGTTAAGGTTAATGGTAAGATTGCTTCCAGGATTTCTCACGAAATAAAGTCAAATCAAAGTGGAACTAAATTAAATCAAAGTCCAGTCCGCTGGAAGGATAATGCTTTGACAGGCTTCCCACAAACTTCGATTATCGTACAATAGATATTACATAGAAAACAACTTCAAGTGCAACGGGAATGAACAGTTTGTTAATATTTCCGAATTTATTATGGTTTAGAGGTGACCACCATTTTGGAAACTGCAAAGCAAGTTAACATGGAAAAAGTTCACTTTCTTAAAAGCGGATAACTCCAACATTAAAGAAGTAAATGCAAATGTGAAAATGTAGAAAGAACCTCCATTACATTAGCAAAATTCTCAACTGTTGAATTTTTGATTCATCGCCTGTGCTTTGAGAAAAAAGTAGTTAAAAAAAGCCAACAGTATGAATCGAACCAATCTACTTCGATTCATACTGTTCGCTTTTTTAAACTACTTTTTTCTCAAAGCACAGGCGATGAATCAAAAATTCAACAGTTGAGAATTTTGCTAATGTAATGGAGGTTCTTTCTACATTTTCACATTTGCATTTACTTCTTTAATGTTGGAGTTATCCGCTTTTTACTAACTAACAAGCTAACTAACATCTATCCGCGTTGTTGAAAAATAACGACAGCCAAACTCATACAGTAAGACATCCGACAAGTCAGACTTACCCTACCATACAAACATAGCCTGTTTACCTGTTTTAATAAAGAAGAGTCATTATCTATTAAAGTAGGTAAACAGCATTATTATAATGACAAAGTTAGGCAGGCTCATTTGGCTCATTATTAGCCATTATTAATGACTAATGAACCTAACTTTGTCTAATATTGCAGGATAAGTCAATTCTTCTTCGGTTCCGATAATTGCTCGTCAAGAGCAATATGTGGCTTGAGATTTAATTAGCTGTGTAAACGTGTCAATCTAGTTGACAAGGAGTAGCGTCGCGAGCTTTACAGAATTTATCGTTTCATGTAATAATAAAACGTATAATGCATTGCGCCCACTGGTTTAAATATTCAGAGAGGTAGACGTAGTAGAATATTTAACCCAGTGGGGTCTCATTACTATAATCTCAATTATCGGAAAGGCCCACCCACACTCGGTAGCTCACTATTCCGACACCTCTCCAATAATTATTCGACTATGATTATTGTTGCGTTTTCATTTCTGCATAACACACAACACACTTGTCGGATGCCTTCAATGCCGTACGGGATCTTGCACACAGGAATGGTTTGTATATCATAACATAATTCGAAATTTGTGATTTAACCGCTTCGTTTTTCGGTTTCAAAATGGGGAACCGATTGCCACCTTAATAGCGACAGAAATATAAATGAAGTTAATAACATTTTCATTCGAAGATTCATCTTAAAGACCTCAAGAACAAAAATACAAAATTTCATAATGTTATTCTAAAGTGTTCTTGAGTTATGGGCACAACGGACAGACACACAGATAGACAGCCAGAGAAAACAAAAGCATAAAGTAGACTTAGACCACTTAATAGAAAAATTGATTACCCAGTAATGCCTAATGTAATAATACACACTCGTTCCTGAATTGAAATAATACATTTATCAATAAAAAGCGATGCATTCACCTTGGTGAAGTAATGACGCAGTAGTAAGTCAGTGTAAATTATCATTTATCAGCATGGTTAACGAGGTAACCATATTATGAGATGTCTCTTGGACCCAGGAATAGGAAATACCTTTCTGAATTAATCCGTTATACAGAGATTTGCAGTAAATACCAATTAATAATAAAAAATCTGTTCGTGTTTCAAGTATATTCTTTTTTCCTATCGCTATGGCAGCAGATACAGCAAAATGTATTTCAAAATTATGGAAAACCTTGACGAAGCGAATTAAAGTAAACTATTATGTGGCAAAAATTAAACATAAATTAAAATAGCTCTCAAGCTGGCCCACCACTCAATTATGAAACGATGCTAATGTTGGCTAAGGATTTCAATATTAGGATTGCCAGTGAGTTTTTATTCGCAAATAAATAATAATAAAACATTGCATACGCCATTGTACCACATTCTCTCGTATCGTCGATCAATTACAACGCAAGGGTACATATTCCATAGTATTCCACCCTCTTGAACCCAATCTGACCACAAAATATCTCGATTTGTTGAGTGCCATTTAAGTTCACCAGAATCAAATTTTCCAGACGTCCAGTAGTAATCTTTAACGTAATTACACATTAAAGCGCGTTATTATTGCTTAGTAAACGAAGGGCAAGACTAAGTATTGAGCAACCTACCTGGAGTAAGAATGGAATACAAAGCAGTATTTTCTGCCGCATTTTCAATGGATAAGAGTTTCTTCTCTATGGTTTGACAATAATCCAAGGCGTCATCCCAGTTTGCCTGCAAAGTAATTAGTATTTTTAATTTTATTTTTAGAATTTCATTCAAATTGTCTACTTTAAAATTCAGCAAAAGTTTTTACTGTTTTCGTTCACTTGTTTTGCCAAAAATTACAAACAAGAGTTATTACGGTAAACATAACGTACATAGCTATTCAACGAATAAAAAACTTGAGAAATGCTAATTTACAAATTATTGTTTAACAAACCTCGAAATCGCTAATGTACTAGCTTTGCATCACACCATCTCCCTCTGTATTGTTGACCATAACTTCGACTTTCCGAAACCCCCTTTCTAAAATAAAAAAATAAATAAAAAACAAACAACCATGAGTAAAAATTTGTAAAATTCGAATTTATTTTTTTTGTTACCTGCTTTATCAATTGATGACGCAATTGCATTTTCAAACGCAAGTGCTACAATTATCCAAATGAAACAATATTTGTACATTTTAAAATTGACGTCTAAGCATCAGCTTCAGAAACCACCGTTTATTTTGTGTGCAAATATTATTTTGCAAATGAACTTTTCTATTTATATATTTCCTGTTTAATGGGGATTTAAGCATCAATGGTGATAAGATAAAGTTTTAATTTAGTCAACATTTCAATTTAGTTGAAGCATAATAATTGGATTACCATATTCACTTCGAGCTTAGTCATTACCCGCGTTAATGCATATTTCTGATACATTGGCCTTGTTTTGAGATTCATGTGCAAAAGTATGTTGTTCTTCCTGACAAACGCTTGCTTACATTGCTTTGCAAACGAGCAACAAAATTGTGATGTATCGTAACCTTATGTTGCTTAAATAAGAGGATTTGCAGTAACTACTAACTACCAATTAATAAATCCCCGTTGGGTTTCCTTGTTTGATTTTCTGATTTGTAATTGATTATATTATATATATATATGCTTAATTTTAGTAATGTGGAAATTTTAGGAAAATGTATTTCAGTTGTATGCTTATTTAAGTTTAAAATGAAAATTGTTTTAGTTACTTCTGAGGTCTTGTTTGGTTTAACTTCGGTGTTATCTCATTTTCCCCCAAAAGAATTTAATAGAGAAAAACTTTGCCATGAATACCGTGCTCCGTGTAATACTGCACACTGGCCGCTCACCAGAAAAACATAACCCCTTTTTATTTCAAAGGCATTTTCCTGTACAAGAGATTTAGCTTTAATTCTTCAGAAAGTATAATGTAATACTTTGGTAAACGAAGCCTGGCTTTGCAAAATGGAAGCGCCAGTAATAAGTGTAATACATTGTACGCATATTTTCAGCATATAGATGTTAGGTCTCATAGTCTCATGAATAAATACTTATCTTATCTAACTCCAGTATTTGATTTGATATAATCATTCTCTGGAGTTATGATTGTCTTTTGTCCTCTGTTGGAATTGAGACCTATTCAAATCCAGTGAAGGACAAAAAGCCATTGCATTACAGAATTACTGAAACTGAACTGAAACTATTAATCTCTTTTATTTCTTTCGCCTTCTTCTTAGTATTTGAAGTAGAACAAATTACGTGGCAGTTATCCTTGTCATTCAATACCCACACAAATATTGCTCTTGTATTACAATTTACAATCCAAAGCAAATACATTCACATCATAAGAAGAATTTATTTTAATCATATAACATTGCCATACATTTTACTTGTTCGGCGCCCTATTAAACTACATGTATTATTGTTACCGTACTGGAAATAGTCATGACTTTACATAATGAGGCCTTGTACGTGTTGCCTACATTCGTAGCATCAATTGTTTATGATAGATATAAAACCTTTTCGCAAACTGTATTCTATGTGAATTACTGTAAAGAACTTTTAAATATTAACCGACATGAAAACATTTATACTTGCAAAAACACCATTAATGTTGGTCCTGCTTAGATGCTTGCTCTGTGCATCGGAAATTGGGAACGATATAGGTAAGGTATACAAATAATATTTGAATGTATAATCTTTTATTGTGGACCTTATAATCAATATTTTCTAGTTACCAAAAATTTTATATACAGAATGGGAGATAATAGAGGAAGGTGACATGACGTATACGGTTCCTAAGAGAGATCCAAATGAAACAAAAGCTGGTGCTATAAATCACAGTGGTCGAAGGGATAGTTTAATATGGCCTGATAGAACTGTGTATTATAGATTCAACACTAGAGGTAAATTTTTTTAATTAGAAATATTTATATAAAATGTAACGCATCACATGAAATGCTTATTGACAATATTTATTTTTAGATGAAACTATTATCAAAAACGTTAGGTCGGGTATGAGAGATATTGAAAAGGCACTCCCTGGCTGCATAAAATTCAAAAATTACCCAAAAGACATGAAAAATGGTCCTCATTACACGACTATTAAGAAAGCAGAACATAAATGTTCTTCTACAGTCGGGTACGAAAACAGAAAAGTGTCGAACATTGAGCAAGTAATTTCTCTGAATAAACAGCTTTATTAGTCATAGCGGGTTTTATTTTCTATACCATTACTGACATAAGCATGCTTGCTTATATTATATGTGACGTTTTCTAGCACGTCAACCTCGATCCAAAAGGCTGCCTTGGTGGACAAATTGTTCATGAATTATACCACACTCTTGGATTTTTTCATGAACAAACAAGAAATGACCGAGACAATTATTTAACTGTTAACATTGAAAATGTAAAACCAGGTTAGTTACAAATTTTGATAAATAGAGAAAATATTTAATAATGAATAGTAATGTTTCCGCATTTAATATCTAACAGGTTTTCAAAACATTAAATGATTAAATTAATTATCAGCCAAAGTATTCGAATCGAATATTTGGTTAGTGTTTTAAAGTTAACTTTTTGGTAATTTGAAATATATTCAAAAATGATTGTAATTTTATTTTTTGTTAGTAAATGTTACCTGTGTTACTTAAAATAAAATATTGATATTGTTTCAGAACATAAGCACAACTACTATATAGACGGGGAGAAGCGTTATAATACAACCTATTATGGCCTCCGGTACAACTATGACAGCATAATGCATTATGCTCTCACTGCTAAAAGTTTTGCAATAAATCCTGATAAACCGATCATGACACACAGAGTAAGTCTTCTGATTTTGGAGGAATAAATTCAAATTAAGCTAAATTCATATCGTTTTGAGTAGTCTGATTTGACTAACAGTAAGACGATATATATTTTACATGACTAGAATTATTAATTTTCTTTTAAATTTTTTGATCCAGTGTAATCATAATGCACTTGGATGGGAATATGATCTTGAATATACGAGTAACACTCAATATTTAACCGTATCGGATTTGAGAATGCTAGCGCAGAGATACAAATGTGAGTAAAACATTCATCATCCAGGTCCCAATTCTTTTCAATATGATGCTAAAATCCACTGATTGCCTTTTGGTCAGCTATATTTTACTTTAATCCGTCTATGTATTACATTTCTTATGCTCCTGTGTTAATAATGATTGGGTATAATAAAATAAGCTATTTGGTACGAATTTTAGGTTCGGATTCCACAATTACAGGGCCATATAAAATTAGTGATGTAAAACCGAAAGCACGAAAAAGTAACACTAAGTGTCCAAGAAACTCTGTACGAGAAGGAAAAGCAGTCATTCCGAATGGTATGAAACATTTTTATTTTATGTATTAGCGAATGAGCGCTAAAACATTCTTATTTGCATTCTAAATTTTTATTAAATTAAACAAAAGTATTATTTTTCGAATTGCAAATCAACTACCGTGTGTATCGAAATAGTAGTAAATGGGCAATATTTTTTGAAACAAGAATTGTAAGCAAAATATCAAAATATTTTAGTAGAGACCTTATTATCTTAATCAATTTCTCCGGGGTACTATTTCGATAGGGGTTCTTATTTCGATAAATATGGTAAATGTCAATTCAAATTGATATGTAAAGTCATTAATTTTATTCCAAATTCGAACAGTAAAATAGCAACGCAGTTATTTATGTATATAATCTTTTCTTGTATGAACTAGGTAATTATTTACTTCTACTTTATGCTTGCAATTAAGGTTCTCCAAATTGTCTCTTCCCTGGGATGTCTAATCTCTTTCCAGAATGTAAAGTGAGTAGCACAACAGTTGCATCCAGTAAATCTACTACACAAGGACCTTCTACGGAACGTGCCATCACAACTGTAAAAGTCTCACCAACTACTTCAAGAGTTTCAACAACAACTTCAAAACTTCCAACAACTGCATCTAAAGTTTCATCGACTATATCAACCACAGAACCCAATTCTGTAGAAACTGAGGATCAGAATGGTGCGTCAATTTTTTAAAGAATCTTTTAAAATGCAGCATATAGTGTCGTTATTTACAATTTTAAAAAAAATATAGAATACCAAAATATTGCTTTAAATCAAATAAACAAGTATCGGAAACATCACCAGTCGCCTGATCTTGTTCTCAGTAATGAGGTATTTTAATTATTATTTAAACTCATACCAGTTTAATAAAATGTGAAAAAAATTGTAAAATGATCTGAAATATGTTTATAACAGTTAAATGATAATGCAATGTTATGTGCGGATTACTACGTCCACAGAGGCCAAATTGATCACACTTGTCCGTATACAAGCAGTGCTGGTGAAAACATATGCGCCTTTTTGAGTAACCTACTCTACGAAAATGATGTTGCCGAAATGACAGCCAATTTGTGGTATGAAGAAGAAAACGATTACAATTATGAAACATCTGGATATTCAGATGAAACTAGTAATTTCACACAAATGATTTGGAAATCAAGCAGACAGTTTGGATTTGCAGTCGCTAGTAGCGAAGATGAAGATTACACCGTTGCGGTTGGATTGTTCAATCCCCAGGGAAATATGGAAAACCGCTACGAAGAAAATGTATTCCCTGATGCAAGGAGTTATCAAACGTATGCACTTGACGAGCACAACGAATATCGTGCCATCCATTATTCTCCTGCCCTAAAAATGGATCCGCTCGTAAATATTAAATCATCTTTTTAAGAGTATACAGTATGACAAGCTAAATGGTAGACATTGCAAAAATTAAAATTTTCCACGTTTATCAATTGAGGTTTTGTTTGCGTTGTCACTTTCCCCCAAAAAGAGTTCAACGGGATAACGGGAATATACTTTTCTCACTTTCCCCCAAAGCTAAAGGACTTTTTCTCCAATTTTCTTAAAAGAACCGGGAAAAGTAAACTTTTCTCAATTTCCTTCGAAAGAATTTAACGGGAAAAACTTTTCTCAATTTCCAAGCGAAAAAACCATTGCTTTATCGCTTGTATAAATTGTCATACTGCAGTTTTGACTTTACATTTTGACATTAAGCACGATGTTATAAAATTAAATTTTCTGACTTAATAATCGACTATTTTACAGAATAAGAGTGTACTTCGAAGTGTTTTTAAGTATGTTTATTAAAATTTTAGCTGCACGTAAATGCTACTCTTTGTGCTGAGTACTACGCTGCTATAGACACCGTGGATGCTTCATGTCCCTACGTCGGTAATGCTGGGGAAAACGTATTTGAATTTGAAGGAAATTTGACCTACCGAGATTTAGCTGAAATTGCTGTATATTTATGGTACGATGAAGAACAGGACTACGATTACGATTCATGGCACAATTATGATGCTGAAAATCCAGATGCCTATGCTGACGACTTTACTCAAATGGTTTGGAAGTCAAGTTCGTCGTTTGGTTTTGGAGTGGCTAATCGTTCAAATGAATATTTGGTTGCTGTGGCTCTGTATGCTCCCAAGGGAAATGTTAAAGGAGAATACAAAGAAAATGTATTGCCTCCTTATTCGAAATTAAAATAATAATATGTGCTCGCAGAAATATTGCTTTATCACAGTTTGTCATTATTTGGACTAAATTATTGAGCTAAGGACTATTAAAAACTCAGTGGTCAGTTATTTTTATGTTTGGTAATGTAATGCTTCGTATATAAACCGTACATTGAAGAATGAAGATTACAACTTAATTGTCAGTTAATCAGCAATCAACCTGGCTCTTGGATTTTTATAAAAAAGTATTACACAGAATATTCTATGCGATATGTTCCAAATCAATAAGACAAAACGTGGTATTTTATTTTTTGGATGGTACAGTTGATTAAATATGATACATTTACATAGTACACCACAATACACTTATACATTTGATTATTTACATTTCTAATGATAATTAAGATGCTGAGAATTAAAGTTACAACAGTATGACATTGGAGTGAGTTGAGTGAATTACACATGATAATATTTACGTGCCCATGTTGCAGGACATAGAATAACCTAGGATGTTATCGTCGGTTACGTTTTCTTCCACGAAATTTTACTGTTTTGCGTTTCGGTCTAAAGAATACCATCTTCACAATTTGTTGTAGGCGTAAAACTTTTTTTGCAAAAGCTTTGCAAAATGCCCGAATGCGCAACTGCAATAAATGCCTTATCTCCACAATAAACACAATAATTGGCAGTACAACAGCTGCCAAAACAATTAAAAATATGGTGGAAATATTGGAATTTTTCAACGTCAAGGCACGAGGTTTTGGTGCATCAAAGCATCGTTTACATAGATTAAATTTCGCTGTTGTATTGAAAAACCGCCATTGGTGGTAAATTCCAGACTGATCTAAGTTTAAGATTTTCTGTTTCAGGTAAGTCAAAAGTAATTTATTTGGGCCTTCCAAAACTGAAATACCATAACTTCTAGTCAAGATACCGTTTTCAGGTTTGCCAAAATATAACTTTTTTCTAAGATTGACTCGAAACCAAAATTTTTCAGATAAATATTTGTAAATTTCGTCTTGTTTGGCAATTATGGCCGACTGTTTGCATTGGCTGACTGTGTACTTTGGAGGTGGAGTTTGTAGTAAATTAAAATTTTGTAACATTTTTTTGTATAACAATTTCTTTTCTGTTTTCAGAAAACGGGATCTTTTATCAATTTCTTCAGTCATTTCAGAATATATTCGAAATTTTGTTTTTCTGCAAAATTCGTACTCTGCACATATGATGTCCATTGCAGTCTCATTAATTTTAGCCCCATCATCACCACTAAATTTACGTGCTCTGAACACAAAGTGCCCTAGTAAAAGCATTTCTAACTTAAAATTGGGACGTTGGTGCATAATTTTATATAAATACGCCATTGAACTTTCTCCAGGTGGATCGTATGATGTGATGTTTAGTTCTCCGAATTGATCAATGGACTCCAATTGCTTCACTTTCAGTATGCCTGTTAAATCCACAGTGACAATTCCTTTGTATGCGTTTGTTAGCACGATCCCCATAAGAAGAAACGGTCCAATTGTCATTTTCAACCATCCATATTTATTCCGCAGTGGATAACTGATTTCCAACAGATAGGCATAATATAGCAAAGGAAATGTTTTCCTTTTTCTTTTCTGAAAATATGCCGTTGCAAATGAAAACAGAGTAATACTGAGAAGAGAGAGAAGAATACAAATCCATGACCAAAGTTGGTAAGGCTTTAAGTACGCAGCAAATGACATGTGTTCTTTGTCCAATACATAACAAGAAATAAAATTGAAACCCACAGAGTGAGTTGGAATAATTAGTGATGATTGATATGCGTTGCCACCTGTGTCGGACGTATCATCATTGAAGGCTACTGTTACGTATGTCTCTTTCACTGGACCACACAACTTTAGAGAAATCGTAGTGTTTAACGCCCTTTGCAAAATATATTTTGACATTAGCGCACTGTAGTGCAAACCATCGTTTTGAAAATCGATAAAATTTCCAAAATCTTTAACTTCAGGTTGTGACATATTACATTGCTTTTGATTTTTGTAATTTTGATTTTTAGGATCCATAGTGTAAACAATGATATTGCATTCCTCCGATATATCGGATAAACTTTCAAGGAAAAGCTTGTATGCCCGTTTTTTAAAGTATTGAGAGTCTTGGTCAATTAATAAACCCTTTGATTTTTCCTCTTGTGTACTTAACGTTACAAATTTATATGTAGATTTCTTAATTCGTTGTGCATTCAATATGTATTCATGACAGGCATACATTGCAACAATATTGTTATTTTTCCTTTCAAATGAGTGCAAAAACACTAATTTATCTCTCTCGGTGATGGTCCATAATTCGGCTTGCCCTCCAAGTCTAACTCGACTTACAGTGTTTTCAAATTGACTTTCAGTGTGTTCAAATTGTTTTAAAGTAAGTAAAGAGGGGAATAGAATATGGACATTAACACAACATCCAGAAATTATTGAGGAACCACTTGCGATATACAGTTTACGGTTTTCCAAGAAATTGTTAGCAATGTGATTCGTGAAGTAGCGTTCAGTCAAGTCCGTTGCGTTTAGCTCAATCAAAATATGAGAAAAGCAATTCAATTTTGACCAAACACCAGGGAAAAAGAGTTTCCTGTTGAATATAGTTTCCCTTGAATAGCAATTGCGATTGACCAAAAAAGAGAGCCCTTGGATATACCTAGTAATATCTTTTTCCCGACAAGCAAACTTTCTATAGAGCTGCGATATTACCGTATCGATTCGAGTAAGTGTAAATGGAGTATCAATAACAGAAAGTTCATCTTTCACTTCTTCGGAAAATGTTCCAGTTTTGTTGTCTTTTGTGCCTTTGTAAAAAATGATGTTGATTTGGCAAGACTTTTCTAAATTTACAAGTTTTCCAAGATAGGATTCTTTGCCTTCAACTTTTTCAATATATTGAATGCTTACAACGAAAATAAAATAAAAAAATGTTGTTAGAACACGATTTTCCATTTCCGTCAAGAAATGCGAATATTGTATAGCTGCTAGAATTAAAGAACTGCTTCCTTCTGTAAATGGCCAACGAAATAAATTGTTAGTCATTTAAATATTTGTACTAATAGGGTTAGTTTTCCTTGGGCTAATTACAAAAGAACTAAGTAAAGGCATATTTAATAATTCATGTGTTAGACGCGTCGGAGAAAACTACCAAGTATAAGGATAATAAATTATTTCGTTCCATCCAACCTAGTTTTACAGAAGTTAAGGTTAGAATTCTGGAAGACTTAGTATGCAATAGCAGGGACACACTTTTCTCGTGCTTAGCACTGGAAAGCCATTATAATAAGCTTACACAAAGTAATTAAATATTCACAGTTGCTGCGCATTATAATTTATTCAAAATTTGAATAAATTATAATTCATTATTCAAATTGTAAGCAGGAGGAAAATCGATGTTGAACAAATGACGACTCTAAGCACAACTTTAAAGCACATTCCCTATTTCTATCAATGTCCCCACATTGCTATTAACACCATTTACAGTCCTGACGGGGTTAAGTAAATAGACGAAGGAAACTTTTATTACATATTATTTTGAGTCAATACCGAGGTTAGCACGCAAAGATCTCAAATCAATGCCATGTGGTTATACTGTGGCCTTTTCATCTACGACATTAATAATATTCAAGAGATAATAGATTTTTCCCAACTTTTGAGTTTTGGAAATTTTAATTTTTATGCAATGCCTTTTATCAACCCTAGAAAACGGTGTAAACTTAAGGCAATCAAATATTTTAAGGAATTAAGTTCGGGTTTTTCAAAAACGAAGCAGAAAATTCCTTCTGAAAGAATTTTTATCAGTCTTGAGCAAATCTTTGATTTCGGGCTTCAAAGGACGATGCTGTGGAAATAGAAGAGAAATAGAAGCGCAAATCGACCATCATCACTCTGAAGCCCAAGATGGTTATGGCGAAATGAAAAGAAACACTGAAAGAGCTAAAATCGACCCAACGTTTGTTGTAATCGCTGATGATTTGCAGAAGCAGTTGTATTCGCCAAGACTCAGTCACCAAGACATGTATTATCTTCGTAAATTTGCATCATACAATTTGGCAATTACTTCACCAGCTACAGACGAATCAACGATGTATTTTTGGAATGAAAATGAAGGTAACCGGGGACAAATTGACATTGGCTCTTGCGTTTTGAAATATAATGTCGAAAAATATGATAAACTAAAACCTGGAGAGACAAGAATTTTAAATATTTGTTCTGACAGATGCACGGGACAAAATAACAATTACTCTACAGTTTGTTTACTAAAATATTTACTTCACAATCGCTATTTTACTGAGGTGTGACTCTTTGCACGCGTTTTGAGTTTACTAACTTTTATTTCAAATCTTAGTTATCTGATAATAAATAATGCTTCGAATCCCGGGCACTGCCAGCTAGGTAAAAAGCTTCGGCTCGGTGTGCTCAGTTGGAGTACGGAAGCTTTGACCATGGAGAGGGTGGATTGAGTTCCATAAAGCGCCGTAAGAAGCCGCCCTACTCCTAAACTAAAAAGCATTTGGTAAGTGTAGCATGGTGTAAGCTACACATTGTTAAAAACGAGATCTCCAACAATAGCTACCTTAGTTGTTGGGAGTATAGTGGCCCTATTACTCTCAACAATAGTATGAAGACAGCATTACCATTTATCTGCCTAGCAGAAGGAGTATTCAGTCCACGGTGGGAGAGCAGTAGGGCACTTTCAGTGTCAAAATACTGAACCGTTAATGACTATAAACCAAAACTTTTAACTTTTAACTTTTAGGTGAACCAAAAGTTTTTGGTATCAGGACACTCTTTCCTGTCTTTTGATCGACATTTCGCTGCCATAGAAAGACGTCAAAAGACTTGCAATATTTTCACTCCCGATGATTGGATTGAAACAATTAGATCCTCAAGACTTGTAAAACTTTTGAAGTCGTTCAGATGAAGTTTACTGATTTTCGAAATATTGCCTAATATCTGAAAGATCTGATCCCTAAACCGACTGCCTTCAAAGTTAGCCAGTATCATTAGATAAAAAGGACTGTTGACGCCCCAAATATTATTAGGACAAAATGAACCCATAATCCGAACACCGAATGGGAAATTCATAGAATTCTTATTCCATGTGATGGGCATACAAGAATTCTTAATAGGATTTCTTGGGAGCCTCACGGGATTGTAAATGTAACTATTCCCAACGCTTATGATGCTCCTATGCCGCTTTCCGAGGCAAAGAAGGAAGACATTGGGAAAATGATAGATTATTTGCCAGCTTCTAAGAAGCAATTCTTTGAAGCATTACTAATTTAATATTGTGTTTATGAGAAAAAAAAGCTTTTAGGTCGTTATTTGCAAAAAAGTTCATTAGAATATCCATAAATTCTATTAATATGTTAGTACTCATATGTTAGTACTATAATCTCAAGTATTACTTGAGTTAGTGTTTTTAATGATAAAACTTGCTTATTGTGTAAATTAAACCTTTCATTTGAAATTGAACTAGTTCACTATCAATATATTGATTTTTGGTAATTGATAATTAATCTCTAGGTAATTTAGTATTGGTTCCTTTGCTTAATATTAAAAGGTAAAAAGGGTTAAATATTTTTAGAAATGTTCATGAATGTTGATTTTAGTCAAGATTGTTACTATGGATTGAAAATACTTTTGACTTCATTTCTGGTTGCATTTTGTTCGTCTCTGTAACTCATATCTGACAGATATTTGAGTTTGTAGTCTGTATTTGAGTTCGAGAACGAATTTTGCGAGAGCCAGATCCACCCTTGACGAAAGTTTTGCAAATTATTCGTGCCGTAGAAATAGCATCGAAGCAGTCAAACCTGATGGTCGAAGGGCAGAAGGAAACAGCTCACTACTCCCAGAAGAAGACTAAAGAGAAGCCGAAGGAGAAGAATACGCCAAAGAAATCTGAGTCCAAGAAGAAGTCGAAGGAAAACGCTCCATCTAAGACTGATTGCACATTTTGTGGTAAGACACACGAAAAAAGAAAATGTCCAGCCTACGGACAAGAATGCAAAAAATGTGGTAAGAAGAATCATTTTGCTAAAGTTTGTCGCCGTAAATAGGATACGCCACAGAAAGTTGAACAAATTGAAGTGTATCAGTGTGCAGAAAGTAACGTGACTAAAAAGTACAAAACTTTCAAAATCAGTGCGACAGGAAAGACTATAACCTTTCAAATTGACACCGGAGCTTCTTGTAATGTGATCTCGCACAAGGATTATGTGAAAATCACTAATGACAAGTATGGCAAACAGTTAATTCCGAAGAGGGCAGAATTACATACTTACGGAGGAACCGTATGGAATTCGAATGGAGGATTCAACCTGGAACTAGAAGACAATGGGAATAAATACACTATTTACGTTGTTGTAGTGAAAATAGATGCTCATCCATTGTTAAGCCTGAAAACATCTGTAAAGATTGGACTAGTGAAAATATTCAACTGTGACGAAGAGTCAGCAGCAGCAGTATCGACTGGAAAAGGAATTACTAAAGAAGATATTCTGCAGAAATTTCCAGAAGTGTTCAGAGGTCTTGGAAAACTTAAAGGTCAGTACAATATTTACGTAGACGAAACCGTAAAGCCAGTTGTACATCCGCCAAGAAAGTTTCCAGTTGCAGTTCGAGAAGAGCTGAGAGTTGAACAGAGTTGAACAAGCTAGAAGCCGAGGATGTAATTGCTAAAGTTACAGTTCCGACTGATTGGGTTTCCAGCATGATGTTAGTCAGAAAACCTAACCGGAAAGTGAGACTCTGTTTGGAACCAAGAGATTTGAATAAAGCTATCAAGAGAGAACACTACCCCTTACCGTACCTAGAAGATGTTGCAACAAGATTAGCAGGAGCAAAAGCTTTTAGTGTTGTGGACGGAGCAGATGCGTTTTGGCATGTCGAGCTTGAAGAGGAAAGTAGTTACCTAACCACTTTCAACACCCCATTTGGAAGATACAGATGGAAGAGAATGCCATATGGAATTTGTTGTGCACCTGAAGTCTGGCAAAGAAAAATGCAAGAATTTGTAGAAGACATTGACGGAGTAGAAGTGATAGCAGATGACTTTCTAGTAATTGGCTGTGGAAACACAAATGAGATTGCTACAGAAAATCATGACAAGATTTTATTACAACTTTTGGAGAAAGCAAAAGCTGAAAATCGTAAACTCAATGCTAAAAAGATGCAGGTCAACCTACCAGAGATGCAATTTTTGAGCCATTTGCTAACTAGAGATGGAATCAAGATGGATACTAAGAAAGTTAGACATATGCAGACTCCAGTGAATGCCAAAGACATGATGAGATTGCTTGGAATGGTACAGTATCTAGCTAAATTTTTACCTCATTTATCTGAAGTGACTGATCCATTGAGACGACTCACAGATAAAGATGCAGTGTGGAATTGGACTGATGTTCATTGCAAGACTTTTGAAAAAGTGAAGCAAATGTTAACGGTGACCTCTGTTTTATCATATTACAACGTCAGAAAAGAAGTTGTTATTCAGTGTGATGCAAGCGATTCAGGAATTGGAGCACTACTCTTGCAAGAAGGAAAACCCGTTACATATTCGTCCAGAGATATGACCCCAACTGAACAGCGTTATGCTCAGATAGAAAAGGAAATGCTGGCGATTGTTCACGCATGTTCAAAATTTGATCAGTACATCTACGGAAGACCTGATGTCAAAGTAGATACGGATCACAAGCCACTTGAAGTAATTTTTCGAAAGCCGATTGCAAATCACCGAAAAGACTTCAACGGATGCTATTGTTCTTACAAAAGTACAAATTGGAAGTTCGATACAAGAAAGGATCAGAGCTTTACATAGCAGATACTTTAAGTCGTGCTTACTTGAAGAATAGTGACACGGAAAATATCCAAGAAACCATGTTGCTGGAAGAATTAAAGAAAATTCACACGATCAAGTATGTGACTAACAGCAGTAAGCGAATTGAAGAAATACGTATATTGGCCAGGTATGAATTCTGAAGAAAAAAGTTTTATCGAGAAGTGTGACATATGCAATTCTATGAAGAGGGAACAGGCCAAAGAACCCATGAAGTCACATGAAACTCCCGATAGAGCATGGCAAGTTGTTAGTACCGATTTTTTTCAGTACAAGAATCAAATTTTTTTTGTTATTGTGGATCACTACTCAGATTACTTTGAATGCAAGAAACTAAGCAGTACAACAGAAGTAGCTGTTATCAATTGTATGAAAAATTTATTTTCTACATACGGAATACCAGAAAAAGTGATTAGTGACAATGGACCACAATATGCTTGCCAAGAATTTAAACTATTCTCGAAGGATTGGGAATTTGACCACGTCACGTCAAGTCCACATTACCCGAAATCGAATGGAAAAGCAGAAAGTGCAGTAAAAATTTGCAAGACGCTTATGAAGAAAAGTGATGATAGCAATACAGACTTTCTGATGTCATTATTGGAGTGGAGAAACACGCCAACAGCGGAGACAGGACTCAGTCCAGCACAAAGATTATACGGACGCAGAACGAGATCCCTGATTCCAACGAAACCAGAATTATTGTTACCTAACAAGTTACCAGATGTCAAGAAATTGATAGATGTGTCAAGAGATAAGCAAGCTGAGTACTACAATAGAAGCACTCGAGATTTACCCAAACTGAAAATTGGTGACACATTTCGTATCAAGCTTCCCGGAGACAAGACTTGGAGCAAAGGAACAGTAGTTGCAGGTAATGGACACAGATCGTTTACAGTATTATGCAGAGGAAGTGAATACAGACGTAATCGAAAAGACATTTTACAGACTAAGGAACAACCACCGTCTGGAAAAGAGATGCGATTCCCAGATGAAGATTTGGATGACGACATTGTGCCAGTGCCGGAAGTACAAGGACAGTCAGTGATTCCAGAGCAAGTGAATCCAGACCCAGCGTTGAGACGATCAACTCGACAAAGACGTCCACCTGACCGGTACACCCCGTCGTAGTGAACATGATTATGTTCAGTGGTTAAAAATAATAATTATTTTAGGAAGAATTAAATTGAAATAATTATTTTTACTTAAAAAAGGGAAGATGTTATGATGTATAGTATATAGATAATACATTGATTGGATAATACATGCACATGAGCAGATCGGCTGATGTAAGAGAAGCAAGGAGAAGCCATTCCGACCAGGCAGTCGATCAACACTCAACGTACATGTTAGACGTACACTCATAACTGATAACTATTTATAATTGATTAATTGCTAGGTTAATAAAGTACAGATTAAATAAGTATTCGACAGTGCTCACACCTTATTTAATCATCACTAAACCCTATAGCATAACAATTAATGTAATTAATAATTTACCCAAACGCCACCTTATTTCCAATATCTGTTAAGAATATATACAGTGAAATGGGAAACCAAGGCAACAATTTATTATTTACCATATGCAATTATACACAATCATGCTCAGTTTGTCGTTGTTTTTCAGGCGATAGCAGACAATGAAATTATTCCCATGGAGATGTTTGAGTTAACTCTACTAATTAATTTACATAATAATTAAAATAATTTTAATTTAATGAAATATGGATGATTTGTAGGAGATGCTTGAGATGGACATGCGCCGGAGATTCAACACATCCAGCCCCGTTTTCAATTCCGCTGAAGGGGTTCGGGTGACGCTGAACAATTTGCTGAGACTGTTTGCTCCTCCGGCTAGTTTGCTGAGGAGGGCGGGGACGAACACCCACCAACAGGAAAATCTCTTCATGCGACTCCTGAGGGACAAATACCAACTCAGCAGTGGAATCTTCAACGCCAACAACAATAATAATAACATATAGTTATGTAGATATTAGTAATGTATGTATTTTGATTAATTAGCAAAATGCAATGTAATTTTTATTACCTAAAGTATTAAAGAAATATTATAAAATTATTTTAATGGAATTTGCAATGTGTTTCTATTGTGATTGGGAATTTGACCTAGTTAGAAACATATTGGTATTGAAGCATTAGCAGCAAGGTATTCAAAAAGCAAGATTAAAGGTACTGCATGGAGCAAGGCAATTTGAATTGCCATACCAACGGAGTTGGCCTGGCTAACAAGGTGCCGACTTGGTCCTGTTATCCTCGTTTTCTGCACCCAATTTGTGGCATATGTACAAATTATCTGTACAGATGAATTGCAATCGATTAATTTTGTGGAAATTCATTGACAATGACATTTTTTAATTATTGTCCATTCTTAATTCTCCATTGTCCGTCCTGGCTATAGAGTTTAAAGCGTGTAGCTAATACTCTGTATATTCCGCATTGTAGATATGACCGTAACTTCTTACAATTCCTTGCGTGACATTTAGCCGAATGTTTTTAAAAACAAATACAAGTTTCTAGGCTTGTAGTTCTACAGTAAAGTCGGTTTTGAGTTCAGTCATGAATGTTTTAGTCGTCTACATCTAAGCTACAAGAAAAGAAAACAAAGTAGAAGGCTGTAGGAGAGAATACATAAAGAGCCTATAATATTATATGTTTAGTCAAGTAAGCTTACTCTAGAATAAGTTACTCCGCAGCAGTAAGTTCGACATAGCTGTGCATAAATTAAGTCTTAAGTAAATAAGAGAACACGCCACATCTGGGGAGACTACGGAGTTGGCCAATGGCTATAGGCATATAAGTTGGTTTTATTTCACAACTGCGACATTTGACTTTTGTCTCTTTGAAGTGGCATCTTTTATACAGATTATTACATCGCACATGTATGGTCTGCCTGCTATTCCTGTCTTCAAATAGCAATTTATTCTAATTTGCCTTTATTCGCAAACATTGAAGAATCCAAGACACTTCATATGTATTTTAGTAATAAAAAATAAAAAAATAAAAAAAATAAAAAAAAATAAAAAATTTGTATATATACCTGCAAAGTTGTTGTAGTCTTGGCTACACGCTTTAAACTCTAGTCAGGTTAGCCCTTCCGGGGAGGTAAACAAAATAAAATTCACTGTTTTCACTGTGGTTTCAATTTCAAATCTGTACTACCTGTACTCTCAAAACGATGGACCATGACAACCATTCGTTACTATCGTGTTTCGTAATTCGAGCCAACATTCTAAGATAGAAATTACAGTTACTATGGCTGCACATGCACAATACATTTCGGTTGTTCTACTCTCTGTCCACATCTTGACTGCAGAATGTCAACATCTTCTACCCTCCCAACTAGCAAATTATGATTTTGACATTGTTCTATATCCAAGTAATTGTACCGATTATGTCTTTGAAAAAATTGTATTCTCTCCAAGAACCATCACTGTTGATGCAACTGTTAACGTAACGAAATGGAAAGCTAATTACAAAGGTGGATTTAAATACCCAAGTTGCTTGTCAAACAGGAATGGGAATATCTTAACAGCAGTGGAGCCACCTGAGAAGTATATAAAATATATTCCATTGTTTCCAACTCTATTTGGCAGAGAAATGAGTCGACCGAACGACAAGTTTCTAATAATTAGCACAAAGAATAAGTTCAAGAAAATGAACGACAATTTCGTTGATCGATTGGGATGGAGAGTGACGACTGCAATTTATTTTATGGTCATCAACTCTAAGGACGACATTCAAGTACTCACAGTGTCAATATTCACTAAAGAGTTTGCGAACATTGATACCACAACCTCAGAGTTGGAACAGAGTGGAATGGCAAGAAAAGGTCTACAAAGAAATCTTCATCAAATACGTATTACTGCTTATGAACAGTACCCGATGAAAGTAGGACGAGAGTGTGCTTCGTCTCCATACCAACTCATTAACAAAAGAAGATTTCAAGAATGCATTAACACTGCTGTACAGTATCCATTGTTCGAACTGATGGCTGACTATTTAAATTTCACAGCTCAATACTCTAATAGAGAGAGTCATTTCTGCGCTGTGATTATTCCTGAAAACTCTTTCGTAAGTGTATTTGAGTACCGGTGGAACACAGTTATCTACATAACATATCCTGGTGAATGGAGATTCATGTACTGTGTGGACAAAGAGACTTATGCGGATAAGCCTCTGGCCATCTGGATATCCATAATGGACTGGAGTACCTGGCTATTGTTGCTACTCTCTTGTCTCCTAGGCAACGCACTCATATTTCGAATCTCTAAACAAACACTGACATTTCAATCGATTTGTAACTTGTTCTTTTCCGCCTTTGCCATTCTTCTCCGCCAGAACCACAACCAAAGGAAACTCTGCTTGTATGGAATTCTCTGCTTGGTTTTGAATATTCTGTTAACTGAGTATGAGAGTTACATCACAAATGAAGTGGTGGCTCCTGTGGACAAAATGAGAATGAACAGCTTCGGAGAACTTATTGATAATGGATATAAAATACTTCGTATCATTGGTCGACATGGAATATCATCTCAAAGTGAAGGCTATTCTGCTGTGCGTCCTTATTTCGCCCAATATGGACTGAAGGACAAAGAAAAATCGAGTGTTTATATTTATGACTCTGATAAGGGTACTGTGACTTCACAGTATGACATAGTGAAATCGTGTTTGTCAGACACGACACTTAAACTCTTTATTGAAGCACGAAATGTTGGGGAAATGGCTCTTTACAAAATACATCAAAGTCTTCCCTCATTGAAATGTTTCAAAACAAAAGAGTATGCATATAATGTTCCTAAATCATGGGTGTTTCATGGATGTTTTCGTCATGAAGTTGTGAATGGTGTCCAAGAACTGAATGAAATGGGAATGCTCGACCTTTATAGACGACTGCAATATTTCAGACCTGATATAACGAGATTGAACGAAAAAGAAAAGGAATCTGAAGGGGGAGTTGGGAGTCTGAGCTTTGACATGAAAATTGGTGCAATTTTTCCTGTATTTGGATATCTGGTCATTCTTCCTCTTTTCGTATTTCTGCTTGAACTGATTGGAGGATTTTTGAATGTACTGTATACAAATATACGTGAGGTTTATGCTTTCTGGTTATATCTGACAGATATTTGAGTCTGCATTGCATATGATTATCCTGTTTACAATGTAATCGAAGAATGTTTAGCAATAACAGTATATGCAATTTTCTAATATTATGTGAGGGCTACTACACCATGGAAAACTTTATATACTATAGAAAAGTCTATGAAAAGTCTGCTAATAAGCTCTCTTTTCATTGATTTCTTCAAAGTTCACCTTGATGATCAATCGAAAACTTGAAATACGCAATTTATTTTTGAAATAACTTTTCATTAGCAAACCCTGGTGTAATAGCCCCCTGCTCTCTAATGTTTTTTAAATTTATAAATTCTTTTGCTGTTTTGATTGTCGTAGTAACAAAGAGTGCTCTCTTCACACATTATAGCACAAAAATGAATTAGTTGTGACCGAATGCCCACGAGTGACCGTTGCTACGCCCACACGTCAAATCAAAAAAGAATGTTGACAATTTACTCCTCCAGGGACTCATCCCATAAAATACCGTGACAATTGATTATCTGACAAAATTGTCGAATTGTCACGATTTTCCTGACAGGGTAGGAGCTATGTCAACCGTTGACAAAAAAATCTCTGTAAAATAGTGACAATTCGACAATATTGTCAGATTGTAATTGTCATGGTGTTTTATGGGATGACAAACCGTTCTCACAATCCCTTACGTCACCTGAGAAACACAAATCAGTCGTCTCGTCACGTGACTATTCAGTTACTTATTATTACAGATACTAGCAAAAATTAATGTGCTAAAGTTAATATTGATGACAAGGTAAGGGTAATATTTAATTTATGTAAAATTAAAGTGTTACTATGGTAATGCAAAACAATTTATTTGTACGACGGTCATTTTAAGGGGGTTTGTCTCATCTGTTGTCTTAAATTCCGTTTAAAGACAACAGATACGTTTCGTTTCGGGGATACGTTTCCCAGACTTTGCTGAAATTTCTGAAATAACAATAAATATTACCATGGGTTTCATCAAGGAGTATAAACTTCCTTTGCCTTTAATAAGGAGGCCATAATGGTATGTTTTGCAGGAATATTTATAAGGGACACAATCGTCCCCTACGCTTCATGTCGTTATTGACTACTCGTGACAAATTCGGGAAAACGTCCCTGACTAATAATATTCCTTATCCCCCATGTGAAATTTGGGTTTTGGATTCTCCTGATAAACCAGCAACAAACGGGAGACAGGAAAACCCCAAGTTTATACTCATAAACATAGAAATTAACCGAAGGACAAATTTTCTAAGCCCAACACATGGAAAATTCCATATTTTTATGACAAGACATGAGCGGAATTGGCAAATATTATATACGCTTACTTTCGTCGGCTATTAAATGCATTTAGCTCGCAGTTCGTGAGAACGCCTTTTTTGTTCATTTTGGCAATATCGAAATCAGTGTAGTATGCAATAAACAAGCAATATCGAAAGTAATGAAAATTTAATCTGATTTTAATTTTCCCGGATTTCGGTCAGAAAATAATGGGGATTCTGGTACTGTATTGGTGCTTAGATAATTTTCAAGAATTAGTTGTCAAGGAAAATAAATGTCAAAAAACCTATCCGCCCTTCTATCCGCGAGCTTCTCAATTATTGGAGACTATAATAGACGTACTGTAGAATGGGCTAAAAAGAATAATATTATTATTCCTTTTAGCCCATTCTACAGTACGTCTATTTGGTGTATATTCGTAGCAAAAGCTTTTCCACATTAAAATTATTTTTCGGAAAAAGTAAATTTAATTTTACACAAAACAAATTCTGAGAATCAAAAAAATTTCAAAATTTATTTGAAATTTTTTTAAATTTCCCCTGAGGCCATGTTCACTGCCTTGGATTGAAGGTCATCCCCCATTGGGAACAAATCGTAAGCTGGCAGAGAAAAGATTAGTGACAACAACGAAGAAACTTCAAGCTGGTGGAGACACTGAACGATATGAAGCTGTGTTTCAAAAGTGGCTTGATGAGGACATTATTGAAAAGGTACCTGAAACTGAAATAGAAAATTTCGGACATTATTTACCTCACAGGGCAGTATTTAATGAGAATAGCATGACGACACCGGTGCGACCAGTGTTTGATGCTGGAGCGAAAGAAAAATTCTCACCCTCATTAAATGACTGTCTTGAGAAAGGCCCGAATTTGCTGGAGCTAATTCCTGCGGTGCTCACAAGATTTCGACTACACCGAATCGGAGTGGTGTCAGATATCACCAAAGCTTTTCTGCAAATCGGAGTGAGAGAAGTCGACCGTAATTTCCTGAGATTCTTATGGTGGGAGGAAGCAGATACGAAACTATGTGTACTTAGACACCGCCGAGTCGTATTTGGTGTCAACTCAAGTCCATTTCTACTTGGAGCTGTTCTCAATCACCATTTGGACCAGGCACCTGAAGGATTAAAAGCCAGTGCTGAAAAATTACGATCATCCCTTTATGTTGACAATTGTGTTGCAAGTTTGAACAACAAGCAACAATTGGAAAAATTCATGGAAGAATCTGTTCGTATAATGGCTGAAGCAAAGTTCACATTAACCGGATGGATTTGGAATTCTGAGAACCGGCATACTGAAGTAGTTCCAGTATGTCGGTAGTTTAGTAAAATTTGAATAAATTGTAATTCATTATTCAAATTGTAAGCAGGAGGAAAATCGATGTTGAACAAATGACGACTCTAAGCACAACTTTAAAGCACATTCCCTATTTCTAACAAAGTCCCCACATTGCTATTAACACCATTTACAGTCCTGACGGTGTTAAGCAAATAGACGAAGGAAACTTTTATTACATATTATATTGAGTCAATACCGAGGTTAGCAGGCACAGATCTCAAATCAATACCATGTAGTTACACTGGAGCTTTCTCATCTACAACAATAATAATATTCAGGAGATAACAGATTTTTTCCAATTTTTGAGTTTTGAAATTTTTAATTTTAATGCAATGCCTTTTATCAACCCTAGAAAACGGTATAAACTTTAGGCAATCAAATATTTTAAGGAGTTAAGTTCATTTTTTTCAAAAAATAAGCAGAAAATTCCTTCTGAAAGAATTTCTATCAGTCTTGAGCAAATCTATGAGTTTGGGCTTCAAAGGACGATACCATGGAAAATGCAATAATTGTATCCGACAAGTTTGAAGTCAAATGCTTACTAAATGCTTGTCTTTTTTAGTCCATGTCTTGAATGAACTTATGACATTTTTTATTTTCACAAATTCAACTCAGAAAACGTAACTATATTTCATCACTTTAATTGTTAGTCGGGTTTAAATTTAAAAGTTTTACTGTGGTATACATCTTTATCATGCCACATCTTAAACTGATTCATCAGTTTTATGCTTAGTAGTGTTAAAAAAATAAATACATGAGTTTTCTCCCTCAGTTTTTATTTAATGAGGGAGTGATCATGTATAGTTCATAAATCAATGGCTCAATTTTAGTCATCTATTTTTATTCAAAATTAATGATCAGATTTTATACTTATTTCGTTATTTCCACAACAGCTTGGACAATTTCTACAAATCATCATGCTTTTTCTTTTCCCTTATTCTCAGTAATCTAAGTATATTCTTTAAAAATTGACTTAATATTGTGTAAAGCATGACGGATATAAAAAATAAAACAGTAATAATAACCGCAATGACATCAACACTAAAATATTGAAAGTAATTTATTTCCCTTGATGCTGAAAATAAATGTTTGGCTCCTTTATATTTCATGATGTATTCAATCCAGTAGATTCCTTCCTCTTTAGGAGAAACCAGTCTGTCCCGAAAAAGAGCAGAAGATTTCTTGGCGTTCGATGAATAACTATAAAAAAGTGTTTTAAAATTAGAAAAAAACATTTTAATGGAATTTGATAATTGTCTGTTAATTAGCTTGTTGCACCTTAAATTTCCTAAAATTGTTTTCAGAGCATTTTACAGCGTCTCCTCACTGATATCCAATAATTCTAGAAAAACTGCACTTCCTCTTGAAACAAGTTGATTTATATTTGCATCTTGTTCACCAATTATTGGAATCCCTAAAACAGGAACTCCATGATAAATGGATTCCTGTATACTGAAGATACCACCGTGGGTAATGACGCATTTAATAATCGGATGACCTGCAGTTAAATAAAATCTTGTAATTTTAACATGGCAAAACATATATAAGCAACTATGATAGAGAAAAAACGAATCCATGCAAACAATTTTGTTTTGCTGCGTTAATTTGTTCAATTACCCAATAGATCCTGTTGAGGCAGCCATTTTGACATTTTTACATTGTCAGGTAAAGTCACATTGTTGCCGTCAGTATCAACTTTCCATAAAACTCGTTGTTTTAATCTAGAAAATACATTAATGAATATTTCCATTATATTATTCTTTTGCATGTGAGCAGATTTTACAACGGTTCCAAAACTGAAGTAAATAAATCCATCTTTGGATCCCGATACAAAATTTTCAATCTCCTGTTCAATAAACAGAAAATGATAATTTAATTAGTAGCAATTTGTAAGCTTATTAGACTTCGTATTGCAAAATCCTGGCTGAATAAATGTGAACCTGTGGCAACTTTTTCGGTGGTCGGCAATGTAATCCTCCGATTTCAATGGAAGATGGATACATCGAAGGTCTAGGATAATTCGTCGTAAAATGAATATTTGTCAGCACAAGACTAATACGTTTTTCGATTTCCCACGACGGAGGAAAATATGCTCCCAAATACTTCCTGTATATTTCTGTGTATTTTGGTTGAGATACAAAAGAGTCTTGTAGCCCAGCAATCCATGAAAAAGTAAAATTCATCAATCTCTCTGAAAACGTCATTTGGTCCTTAAAATCAAAACTTATAGTAGGGACAAATGAAGGCGGATCCCAATTTCCTGTGAGCGAAGCAGTCCACGACAATGGGGCTACAGTTGAAACAATTATAAATGGCGCTTGGAATTTATGAAGGAGACCGTAAAAGCAGGTATGTAAAAAACCTGGAAAAATCACCAAATCAAATTCTGTTGAAGATTTTTTCAGAACTTCTCGAATGAACTGTTCCATAAAACATGGATTCACTAACAGTTGACACAGGGGCCATGTAGAATATTTTCTCACACCCTATTGCAGTAATTGTAGAAATCAACTTCAGGATATAATAGTATTAGATAAAGGTGATTCTAGAAACAAAATGATGTGACCCGTTTATATGTTAGATAATTTGTTCATTATAGCTATTTTCCTCATTGGAAACCAGTTTTGGCTTAAAATACTTTAATTAGGTAGTTTATTCCTCACTTTTTGTTATACAATTAAGAATTACGCATACGTTTCTGGAATTGAATTCAATTGATTATTAAGTATAATCAATTGAATTATTGTGATGGCGCTTCGGCGCCATCACAGCACTACCTTGCAGCTGCTACAAATTTCCAAACTCTTTTTCAAAATTTTGTAACTTGCTGTTCTTAGACATTCTGCAATTATGGTCTAAAGTCTTCACTAATAAGTACTGTATCATAATTCGTTCGAAAAAACGATATAACTGACACACTTCACTTCTTATTCGTCAAAATAATATTGTTGAATTTACTAAGCACACAACTTGCCTTACGTTCGGCATTTCTGTCTGTACTCATTGAAAAGTGCTTCTACCATCTCTACCATTGCTCAGATTCCCACTGCTTCCTAAAAAAAACTGTGAGGTTAACCTGCATAGCGGATGGATCTCCCGGTCCATATGAACCTGCGTTGCTGACCCGGAAACTGCTGCCTGATGACCTGAAGTCACTCTCCTACTAAAAAAACGAATATACGAGGAAGGTGTGCGCCCCTATAAAGATGAGCACACCGTAAACTGTAATAAATTTTATTCAATTTTTATTACTACAATTACTGAAAGGAAGTCTCTAATCTCTTCAATACAACAATGAACTTCACAGACTCACTTCATTAATTACTTATTCCAAATTACAATTACTAAATTTCAAATGGTCTTACAGTGCCTAATTTGCTTGCTGCCTATTGATGGACGAAGACAATACTTCACTTGTACAATCTGCCGAAGAACTGCACATCGTAGCAAATGCCTTCCTCCCATCTCTCAAGAACAATTTAAAGAATTAAACAGACATGGATGGTCCTGTAACAACTGCCAAAATAACAACTTCAATCAAGAACACAATGATGAGGAAACCTTCAACTTCTCTTTCAGTTCGTCATTCTTCAACTCTTCACTTGACACCACTGCCTCACGTGCGGCAAACGTGCAAAACAGATGTTCACTACAACATCTGACATTACCGACTCCCAGATCTCAAAATTCCCTTCCGAAAGGACTGAAATATTTGCATCAAAATGTCAACGGATTGAAAACAAGGTTTACCTCGGTAATTGAACTATTAACGATTGAGCCGAATATAGTGGTATATGCTTGCACTGAATCTAAACTAGACACGTTTAGAAATATGTCACAACAATATAATGTAAAGAACTACCACTATATACGAGCCGATCGTGAGAGGGAAGGCGGTGGAATATTTCTTTATATTAACGACAATTTTGATTTTGAGTTCCTAGACATTCCACCAGACCTTATCCTCGACAAAGAAATAGAGGTGGTTAGCATTGTAATTAAGAGAAAATTTATTTCGCCCCATATTGTCACTATAATATATAACCCACCAGATAAATTGAAACCGAAATTCATACAATCAATTATTAATTTATATGCTCATTTGAGTACTTTTAAATATGACCTACTCTTTATGGGAGACATAAACATAGATCTTTTGAAGCACACTGTGCATAAAGTTGAGCTAATGAAAACTTTACGTGAGCTTAATTTAACTCAAAAAATCTATGGTCCTACTCGTATAACCGAAAAGTCTGCCACACTCCTAGACCACATATATGTATCTAATGAATCCCTATTTAATTTATCTGGCAACATTCCCTATGGTGGTTCTGATCACAATCTCACTTACATTGTTCGTAAAAAGAGTAAAGTAAAACTACCCCCAAAAATAATCACTAGTAGATGCTACAAAAATGTTGACTGGGATAAATTAAATATGGACTTATCGGATAGTACTCTGAATGGGGTCTTAGATGAAACCCACCCAGAATACATTTACAAAAATATGACCGAGAGCGCTATGCCTATAATTGACGAACATGCCCCTTATAAAAGAATCAGAGTAAAAGGAAATCTCCCACCATGGTATAATGATACAATTAGTAAGCTCTCCAAGGACAGAGATGCCTTACATAAAAAAGCCTGCCTAACCAAAGACAAAGAAACTTGGAAAGAGTATAAAGTATTAAAAAATAAAGTCACTGGTATGATCTCCACTGCAGAAAAGTCTTATTATAAATCCAAATTTGAGTTAAACAAGAATGATCCTAAAAAGCAGTGGGATACTTTTAATGAGTTTTCAAACTACAAGTTGAAACCTCAAGCAGAGATTTTAAAACTTCATACCCTTAACTCAGAACTGATCACCGATAAAGACTCCATCTCTCAGGAGCTTGCTGACCAATTTCTGATAAATCGAGATCCCGACATAATATCAGATAGTGAACTAAACTCCCTTTTCATGCAATATAAAGAAGAGCATGAACTAAAGAATCACTTCCCGGTGATTAGTTCTGAACAAGTAACTGAATCTACCCGTCGTATTCAGAAAGGTCAAAACTCACCAATTGAAATTCCCAAATCAATTTTTCAAAAATGCAGTAATATATTTGCCACACCCATTGCTTACCTATTCACACAAATCCTTCTGTTAGGAATTATTCCATTAGAATTTAAGCAAGCTACTATTATACCAATATATAAAAATAAAGGATCTAAACTTCATAGATCAAATTACAGGCCTATTTCAATACTTAGTAACATTTGTAAAGTATTTGAATCTATCTGTTATAACTTATTATATAAAATGGTAGAAAAAGACCTGGATTATAATCAATACGGTTTTAGAAAGAAAAGATCTTGTGAACATGCACTTGCAAAGTTTACGCAAGACTGTTATTCAGAAATGGATGACAGAAATCACAGAATGGTTGCAATATTTATTGATTTTTCTACTGCATTTGATGCAGTGCAAGGAAATCTGCTTATTTTAAAATGTATAATCCACTTTCAGCTTGAACCGTATATGATTAAATTACTCCAAGACTACCTGACTAATAGACGAATTAAAATTAAGAACGGGAAACATATTTCTAAAGAATTTTATGTCACAGCGGGACTTCCACAGGGGGGTTTGCTTGCTCCCCTCCTCTTTTCCATGTTTATAAACGACATAGGACATGGGCTAAAAGTGAAATATCTCCTTTATGCAGATGATTTTTTAATCTATAGTTCCCACACTGACATAAATATTGCAATCAGTAGACTAAATGAAGCACTTGCTCAGATTTCCCAATGGTGTAATTGCAACAAACTTAACGTAAACATCAGTAAAACTAAATACATGGTGATACATAAAAGCGGTGATCACCAAGCGAAAACGATTCCTCATTCCCCTCCTGTGTTCAACGTCCAACAACTTGAGCGCGTATACACTTATAAATACCTAGGAGTAATAATTGATTCCAATCTCTCGTTTACGGAACATGCAGCTTCAGTTGACCAGAAAGTTGCAGCTGCAGTCTCTAAACTCTATGCTATTAAAAGAATTCTAGATAAGTCAATGATGAAACTCTTAGTTCAATCCTTCGTAATGTCTATTCCCAACTATGCAATAATTATATGGGCAGTTGTTCCAAATGCGGTACTAGAAAACATTGACTTAAAAATTCACCGATTTATAATAAATTTTTTTCATCCCCGGCTTTGTAAAATGAAACCTGCAATTATTGGTAACAGATTCATTCAATCATGTAATCAAGTATCAACTGTTAAACATAAACCAATTCCTGTTAAAACTAAAAAGAAAATCAAAACCTCAATTAATAATTTCTTAGCTGATTGTAACTTTTTCACTATAAAGGAAAGGCGTGTTATTCAATTAATAAAGTATGCTAACCTTGCAATCAACGGGTTTTATCCAGGCAGCAACAGCCTTTTCAATCTAAGTACTAGAATCAATTCATTCCCTAAACTAAACATGAATTTCAAAAAATCAGCCACTTATCAAAAATCAGTACTTAGTTCGGCTATTGCAGCCTGGAATAAGCTCCCTCGAAAATGGGTTTATAAAGATTTAAGTCACAACCTTTTGATTGATACAGTGAAACAACTTGTTATTTCTGAAAGGGATCTTATTTATGTAAAATAATATTCAACTCCTGATTGTCTTATGTTGCTCAGTAATTTTTCTAAGTTTACTAACTGTTGTAATTCTTTTTTCTTCACCCAAGTGTCCACAGGGGAAGAACAGTTTCGCCTTACTGATTTTACTCTTATTGATTAAATGGCCTGTTTTTTGTACAATGTACTTAATTTGACACATTAATAAATCTGAACTGAACTGAACTAAGTAGCGGAAGCTACTTTATAAGAATGCCCGGAACAATCTGTCTGTCTGTCTGTTGGATCTGTAACTCATGAACGGTTTAATATAATTCGCTAAAACTTTTAGTGAATGTGCTTGGGGTCCCGAGGAAGGTCCCCTGCGAAAATGGGTGTGATCGATCAATGACATCCACTAAAAAAATTGATTAATATAGAGCCTAGAATTCCATGTATTACTACGTTAAGTTTGAGGACAAAGGGTGTAACAAATATTGAAAAAATGTTAAATCATCAAAAAGGCACTTTAACGCAATTATACGGTGTAACCGACCCTCAGAAAGCGTGCGCACGCAATATAGGCTCCATTCTGGTCCAAAAATTGATATAGAAAAATGGTAAAAGGTTTATATTGGCAGCATAACTGGATATCCCCTAGATTCAATTTATTGCTGCACAGCGATTAAAGAAATGGTTCTAATTATTTTACTTCAAAATTTCGTAACATTTGTTACACACCCTTTTTAGATTTTTTAATATTTTTCGTATGTATTAAAAAGATGGTCTTAGATGGAATCTCGTTCGAAAGCCACCTCCGAAACATCTACATGTCTCGGATTTCTAAGTAACCCCGACGCGCGTCGAAATTTTACTCCAAAATCGCACTAACTATATGTTGAAAATTTTCAAATTCGTGCGATTTGATGATGCACCAACGCATGTCATGCGAATCCAGCTAAAGGGTCAAATCCTGTACAGGGGCAATGAATTGCACATACTGGATGACGTCTGCTAGTTCCTGCAAAATAATTGGCAATATTTAATCTTAATCTATTCTCACTTTTATTAAAAATCGTATAAAATTAATCACATAGTCAAATTTATAATAAGTGAAATAAACATTGCATTTAAAACACTTGCCGTTGACAATTAGGGCTAGAACGACGAATATGTAAAAAAGGAGAACATGAAATTTCATTGCTTTAATTATTGGTGAATGCACACCACAAATGCTGTTCAATGTATATATTATTACTAATGGCAAAATAGTAAGCGCTTCCATGTGTTTAAAGCAAGTCTTAATTATCTTCACGTACTGAAGTTTCTTTCTGAATACAAATCTACTATTGCGCTGTAACATGAGCCAGGGCAGCTTTGCGTGCAATATTGCCCTACATCCTGTCCCTTGCTAAGCAATATCTTTCTTAGCTCAAAAGTCTTTTTCTTGAGCTCAGTTCTGGAGTACTCATGGAAGAGTCAAGACCATGGACCCGGCTTCATTTCAACAATCAACTCTCATCAATTTTACCTGCGCAGCTTCACTGTGTTAATTATGTACTATGTATGTATGTATGTTATAAGTGGGGAACAGCATTCTTATTGGAAGAAGGTGTTCCGGGCTCAGGCCACATAGACGGGCTCATTGCCAACTCCACTAGAACACAACTTTTCTGTATAGTGAGTATTTGCCGACAAGAGTCGAGTGAGATAAACACTGTGCAGTGCCTCCACAAACCTCAATCCCAACCGAAGCTCGAAGTTGAGAGAGTACATGTGAAGTGCCCGTAGCACAGTGTACTCCCTCTTCCCGCTGCCTGCCGTATCATCCGTACTGGGAATATAGGACTTAGGAATCGCCTTCTTCCACACACAGAGCCGATGACACATACCAACATCTACAAGGTAGTTCGACAGTAAGGCATATTAGAGTTTCAAGACCAGACCCTCATAAGCGACTTTACCATCTTGTTTACCTAGGGGCTCCCAGGAATTGAACCTGGGACCTGTCTGGGATTGTTAGTGGCCGAGACCACTAGCCCAACTGTACCCCCCTTAATTATGTACTAACTAAATCTAAACTAAACCCACTAAATAATGAACGTAACGATGATATGGGAAATAATTGTGCAGAAGGAGATGATAATTCAAGTATTAATAGTATTGTAACTATGAATGAGAGTAAAATTTTGGTTCCGTATGTACCTAAATGTTTAAGAGGAAGAGTAATGCAAATTTTTCATGATGCACCCGAGAGCGGTCATTTCTCAGCTAATTAAACTAAAGAGAGAATTAAAAATCGTTTTTTATAGAAAAATATGAATAAAAAAATTAATGATTATGTAAAAACTTGCGAAAAATGTTAAAGATTTAAGTATGGTATGGTATGGTATGGTATGGTTTTATTCAAGATTGATGTGGCCGTAGCCTTTACAATCGTATTTTTTATGTAAAATTACAGTATTGGCTTTAAAATTACAGTATTGGCTTTAATATTAAAGATTTAAGTATGAAAACCAAAAACCTCAGGGTTTAATGGGAAGTATATTATTCAAAAGATTTATACTGATTTTATTGGACCTTTACCAACCAGCTGCGGAGGCAGAAATAATAAATTTTTATTAAGTAGTAGTTGATGAACTTAGCAAATGGGTCGAATTGAAACCGAGGACAACCCAAACTGCTAAGAAAGTCAGCGAATTTCTTGAAGACCAGGTATTTTGTAGACTTGGAAGTCCTAAAGTTTTAATTACAAGAAATGGAACACCTTTCATTAATAAAACCATTAAAAAACTCTGTAAAGAATGGGAATAAGTCATAGAACTATCAGTGCTTATCACCCACAAGCAAATCTTGCTGAAGGAGCTAACAGAGAACTTAAAAGATTAATTTCTACTTACGTGAATGAAAGACATGGAAACTGGGATGAACATATCCAAAAATTTGCATTAGCCTTACGAACTATGGTAAATAAAACTACTAAAGTTACACCAGCTGTACTTAATCTTGGAAGAGAAATTCAATTACCTATTGATAGAACTTTGCAGGTAGAATACTCCGAGCTTAATATGAATGAAACCATTCAGAGCTTAAATGATATTCCAAAATCTTTGGAAGAAATTATTTTATAGGTCCGGAATAATATTATTGAATCTCATTTGAAAAACAAAGAAACTTACGATAAATGGCACAGACAAATTGAATTTAAACTTAATGATTTTGTCTTAAAAAGAAGTAATCAAATGTCTAATGCTGATAAACATGTAACTGGAAAACTTTTACCTAAATGGATTGGACCGTATAAAGTAAATAAAGTTTTACACCCTACTTATATCTTAGAAATTCCGAAATATGAAAAACGGAATCCTAACGACACGGGGACTTAAAACCTTATTTTAAACGTGGTGTTACTCCTAAAAGAAAACTACGACTACCATTGACTGATAAAGCAAAAGACATAATTACATCTAATATGAATGTCACAAGACAGTTAAGACCGCGTAAACCAATTAATTATAAAGTTTAAATCGTTTTAATAACCTTTTTCTAATTTAACAATTCTTTTTAAATAGATAGTATTTAATTTTTCTAATGCATGAATGAGTTGCGTTTTGAGTTAATTTAAAAATATCAAAAACAAACAAAAAAATATTTTAAACTTATATAGATATAAAGAGTCAATAAATGGAATGCTAACCGCAATAATGTTTATTGGAGGAACAACGGTGCCTGCTCGAATACGAAAAAGCTGCCGTCTATCCTTTTTACAAAAGAATTTAGATGCGCGAAAGATTGTTAACTATAAACCTTCTTTTACTGAACACCAATATATATAAACCAACCAACTGATTAACATGCAGATAACCAAAATATTGACCTTACACTGAGCCTCAACAAGATCTAGGCATATTCGAAGTTTGAAATCATTGGACAAATAGCGCTTTGACCAAAAATTAACGTAGACCTTAATTTTAGGTCGCCGACGCTAAATTTAATGTTTTAGGTCGCAGGTGAAGAATAAGTCGACCTAAAAAATAAGGATAAGGTACGACGCTATTTATCCGTACCTAAAACGAATTAGCATGAATCTTGATTTCAGCAATCAAAATTTCCATGGAAACCATAGTAACAAATCTCGATTTAAGACTGGCTGCCATTAGGGTATGACAGATAAGGCAATTGAACGCTAACTGTGTGACGTGTGACTGTATAACGAGCACAACATTTTGCGACTTTAAAATTTGAATTTAGCGTCATCGAGATAAGGTCACCGAGATAAGGTCAAATCAGCGCTATCTGTCTATTATCTCAATCCGTGCCGAAGTTACCACATTGACAGACAGACAGACTGTCACGGGGATTCTCTTAAAGTACACACCAGCATCAGTAAAATGCTGCAATGCTATCGTGGGGAAGTGTTACTTAGTTCTGTTCTGTTGTGTATGGGCTATACAGGGTTGGCCCTAACTAACGCTCCATAGGACGAAAGACTAAAGCTGGCAACAGTGCAAATTATCAGCTGAAATACAAACCTAATTGAGCAGGTAAACATCGGAGCACATTATTCACATTGTCGCAACCTTAGTCTTTTGTCCTGCGCAGCGTTACTTAGGGTCAATTCTGTATTGTGGTTAACTATTATAACATACATTGAGGAGATTGTAACTGAGCTTTGACGCATGCGTGTTGTATTTGTATACTGTATTCAGCTTCGAATCCTGCATACACAACACGTCTCTAGGCTCTGTAATTGAGTCTCCATTTCGGAAACCGGTTGACCGATTGACACCATCGTCGAACTTGAACTTCTATTGAACCTTAACTAGATAATTTTCGAGTTATCTCTTAGACAGATTGTCACGGGTATTGGGGTAAACTACTCATTAATGGTCTCTGAAAATATATATAATCCTCGTCTCTAATAGACTGTCACGTTTAACATAAAATTGTAATCATTGCAATGCATGTCGACATGTGTGATGTTTGATGTGGACACACATCACGTCAAACATCACGTCAAACATCACGTCAAACATCACATCAAACATCACATCACTCTTTTCCAAAGTGATGTCACATCACATTTTTCCAAAGTGATGTCACATCACATTTTTCCAAAGTGATGTCACATCACATTTTTCCAAAGTGATGTCACATCACATTTTTCCAAAGTGATGTCACATCACATTTTTCCAAAGTGATGTCACATCACATTTTTCCAAAGTGATGTCACATCACACTTTTCCAAAGTGATGTCACATCACACTTTTCCAAAGTGATGTCACATCACACTTTTCCAAAGTGATGTCACATCACACTTTTCCAAAGTGATGTCACATCACACTTTTCCAAAGTGATGTCACATCACACTTTTCCAAAGTGATGTCACATCACACTTTTCCAAAGTGATGTCACATCACACTTTTCCAAAGTGATGTCACATCACACATCACACTTTTCCAAAGTGATGTCACATCACACTTTTCCAAAGTGATGTCACATCACACTTTTCCAAAGTGATGTCACATCACACATCACACTTTTCCAAAGTGATGTCACATCACACATCACATCACATCACTTTTTTCCAAAGTCCTCTCACATCACACATCATATCACATCACTTTTTTCCAAAGTGGTCTCACATCACACATCACATTACATCACTTTTTTCCAAAGTGGTCTCACATCACACATCACATCACTTTTTTCCAAAGTGATCTCACATCACACATCACATCATAAAATTTCGCTAAAAAAAGTGCTCTAACGTGACCACATCACACATCACATCAATTTGTGATGTGATGTGCCCATCACTGCATGACACTGTTAACAAACTGATACAAGCTAAAGTAATTGCTGTGGACATTGAAGGAAATAACGACAGTAGTTACAGGGACATGACTTGTCTTATCCAAATATCCGATCACTCGAACGACTACATAATAGATGCGTTGGAATTACATAGTTCTCTAAATGACCAACTTATTCGTTTATTTTCCAATGATATGTTGATACAGAGATTCAGATGTGTAGTGCTGTAAAGACAGAGATTCAGACTGCGGAAATGGAAATACCCGATGAAGACAGTGCTAGTATAACTAATATTTCAAACTCTGTAACAAATACTAATTTAAACACAAACACAATACATACCAACACTGATAGGAATTTAGTAGTCATCACCGAAGAAGAGTTAGAGAAACTTAAGGCTAGAGTAGCTACTTTAGACGGTAGAATTAAGAAAAGGAAGCAGACGAAGAGGAATCAAGAGAAAAGTCGGAAGCGAATGGCAGCATTCAATGCCAAGAAAGCAGCGGAAGCAGCAGCAGTACTACAAACAACTAATAATTAAAAAAATAATTGTACCAATCATTCTTTTCTCTAAGTAGCAGTGGGTGAAAGACTTAGATTTCCATTCGTTTAGCTATAGTCAGGTATGAGTTCTTAATTCTTAAATAGTAAAATGAGATGTTAATGCACAGGTCTGTAGAAAGAGGATACAACAACTATGTAGACACATGCAAGCGGGAAAAGACATTCTATTCTGTAAATAAACTATAATGCGGCACTCTATTGCCGAGACTCTGATTGAACACAACTAAATAAAGTATCTGTGTGTTTATTGTAGTGTGATAACTATTACGGCTTTGAGTCAACTGTTAGTGTCACCGGGAAAAGGCGGACAAGGGAGAATCGAACTTCGGACATACGGATAGTAATTGTGGTAATATAGAGATCATCACAAATATAATTATCTATCATTTATTATCGTTGGGCCATAAGTATATGGGAGTAAGGAACTGGCTTGCAGTTGACAAGTTGGTATACTTGTGCACGAGCAGAGTTATCAGTACTTTACTCTTGCAAGGTGAGTTATAATGTTTGAAATATATTATCATTATCTTTTATTGTGGATCTTTTATAACACGTTATTTTGGAATTACCAAAAATGTTATATACAGAATGGGAGATAATAGAGGAAGGTGACATGACGTATACGGTTCCTAAAAGAGATCCAAATGAAACAAAAGCAGGTGCTATAAATCACATTGGTCGAAGGGATAGTTTAATTTGGCCTAATAAAACTGTGTATTATAGGTTCGATACTAGAGGTAAAGCATTTAAAAAATTATAGATAATTACTTAAAATGTAATGTAACACATGAAAATAATGCTTATTGACTGTAATACATTTTAGATGAAACTGTTATCAAAAACGTTAGATCAGGTATGAGAGATATTGAAAAGGCACTAACAGGCTGCATAAAATTCAAAAATTACCCAAAAGACATCAAATATGGTCCTCATTACACGACTATTAAAAAGACGGAACATAAATGTTCTTCTACAGTCGGGTACAAAAACAGAAAAGTGTCGAACATTGAACAGGTAATTCCTCTGAATAAACAGCTTAATTATACATAGCGGGTTTTATTTTCTACACCATTATTGACATAAGCATGCTTATATATCTGACGTTTTCTAGCACGTCAACCTCGATCCAAAAGGTGCCTTGGTGGACAAATTGTGCATGAATTATACCACACTCTTGGATTCTTTCATGAACAAACAGGAAATGACCGAGACAATTATTTAAGTGTTAACATTGAAAATGTAAAACCAGGTTAGTTGTTAGTTACAAATTTCGATAAATACAGAAAATATTTGATAACGAATTGTAAGGTTTCCGCCAAATTAGCCAAATTATTCCAGTTGAACAAAATTTTGTTAATAGTGTTTTAAAGTAAATATAGTTCTGATAATTTGAAGTATATTCAACAATGATTATAATGCTAACTTGGCTAGTATATATCGTTACCTGTGTTATTTAAAATAAAATATTGCTATTGTTTCAGAACATAAGCACAACTACTGTATAGACGGGATAAAACGTTCAGCTTCCCCATTACTACGAGGGTGATAAGCACTGCTAGTGGTGTGACGTACGCCATTGTGGGCACAAAAATCTTCAAACTCCTTTGACACAAGTTGAGGACCATTGTCGGAGACAATAGTGTCGGGAATGCCAAAACGAGCAAAAGTTTCACGAACACACCCGATTACTTTCCACGACGTGGAATCTTTTCCAAGATTAAAAACTTCGGGCCATTTGGAGTAAGCATCAACGATGATTAACCACATGTTATTTTTAAAAGGACCAGCGAGGTCAATATGAAGTCGCTTCCATGCCCGCTCAGGAAATGCCCATGGGTGCAATGGAGCAACCGCTGGATTGTCTCTGTGCTCCGCACAAGACACACAAGTTTTCACTAAAGTCTCAATGTCACTGTCAATCCCAGGCCACCAGACATATTGACGTGCGATGGATTTCATACGAACCACACCTGGATGAGTGTCGTGTAGCTGGCGAAGGACATCAGACCTTAGAGAGGTGGGGAGGACCACACGAATACCCCACATGACTGTTCCTCGTTCCACAGAAAGTTCACTTCGGTGACAGAAGTAAGGCTTCAAGTCTGCAGAAACTTGAGAGGCATTAACAGGCCATCCGTTCTGAATGTAACGGATTACAAGTGACAATAATTTATCACGCGACGTGCGAAATGTCACTAACTTGGACGTGACAGGATTAGAATCAGTAATCTGCTTCACGACGAAATCGGAGTGTGAATCTGCCGGAGAACAATCAGGGAGTGGCAAGCGGGACAACACATCCGCATTACCATGACTCACTGTGTTACGGTACACAATGTCATACTGAAATTGGCTGAGAAAAATACTCCAACGATTAAGCCTAGTAGCCACCAAAGGAGGTAATTCACGTTTATTGCCAAAAATGGCTAATAAAGGCTTATGATCAGTTATTAGCAAAAACTTACGTCCACACAAAAACTGGAAAAACTTTTTAATCCCAAAAATGATTGAAAGACCTTCACGCTCAATTTGTGAATAATTTCTCTCCGCAGAAGAAAGAGACTTAGATGCATACGCAATCGGACGTTCACTACCATCGGGATATTTGTGGAATAGGACGACACCTAAACCCACTGAAGAAGCGTCACATGATATTCCAACAGGCACATGCTGCTGAAAATGAGCGAGGACACCTGTAGAAGAAACACACTTTTTAATACGATTAAAAGCAGTACGGCATTGTTGGTTCCACTGCCACTCGACTCCACTCCGAGTGAGATTATTAAGTACCGCACTTTCATGTGACAAATTAGGAATGAACTTTGCATAAAAGTTAATTAATCCCAAAAACGACTTGACTTCCGACACGTCCTTAGGTTCCCTCATAGACATGATGGCTTCCACCTTAGAAGGATCAGTGCGGAGACCTTCAGAACAAATTAATTGCCCCAAAAATTTTATTTGCTTCTCCAAAAACTTACACTTGGAACGAGAGAGTCGAAAGTTGCACTCTCGCATTCGTTCAAACACTTTCCGTAGATTCTGAAAATGTTCTGCATCCGTACGACCAGAACAAATGACGTCATCGATGAAAGATTTGCACATGGGAATGTCACTCAGCATTTTGTCCATGAGTTCCTGAAAAATTGCAGGAGACGAGGCAATACCCTGGGGTAGCACATTATATTGATACAAACCCCGTGGGGTACTCACCACCAAAAATTTTTTACAACTTTCATCGATTTCCACTTGGTGAAAAGCATCTGGGCCATCAAGCTGAGAAAACTTTTCTCCACCTGAAACACACTCAAAAATATCTTCGTCACGCAACAATGGATATTGAGTAACACATAATTGATTGTTTATTGTCCGCTTAAAATCGCCAGTGATACGAACGCCACCACTAGGCTTAGGTACAACTACCAAAGGAGACGCCCAATCGGAATGTGCAACGCGAGTTAAAACACCAGACTGCTCCATCCTTTCCAGTTCCTTATCCACTTTGTCACGCAAAGCGAAGGGGACAGGACGACTCTTGAAGTAACGTGGCACAGCATCGTCACGCAGGACCAACTTGGCCTTAAAATTCTTAACGGTGCCAACGGGTTTATCAAACACATCAGAAAATTCAGTTAGTAAAGATGTTAAAGTATCTGTGTGACTTAGCTGGTTTACTGTAGACTGAGAACACTGCGACGCAATGTTGGCCCAATCCATCTTGAAGGAGCTAATTAAATCCCAACCGAAAAGTGCAGAACCATCTGAAACGTGAAGTGAATGTTCCACCGTCTGGCCGTTATATTTAATAACACAAGAAAATTTTCCTTTTGCCTCAAACTGTTCATTCGTATAAGTTTGAAAAACAACATCAGACTTGATGAGTTTAGGGGACCCTAAACTTTTCCAAAAGGCAACTGAAACAAAACTACTACCAGAGGCAGTATCTAATTCCATTTTATGATGAACATCATTGATTAATAATGGAATATAAATCACACGGCTACTACGAGAAACTTGGTGTACAGTATGGACTTTACCACTGGTATTATTATTGGACTTATTGTTATTATTTGAGTTATTTTTACTGTTACCCGGACCGGAGTGACACAGATTTGCAAAATGACCCTTTTTATTACATGAATAACAAGTAACATCCTTGTGAGAGCAGTCCTTTTTATTGTGCTTCTTCCCACAATTGGGACACTTGGGACTGGACCCGTCGGCGGGTTGACTCTGACCCTGACTCTTCTTCTTTCCTTGCGAAAAGTTTTTCCGACTGACTTTATTAGTAGACTCAGGGTGGAGGAGATTTCCATTGTGACGAACGAGTTGAGTACTAATTTCTGCGGCTTCCTGACTAATGCCAACAGAGACAGCCTGAATAAGGGTCAACGAGTCATCCTCCATAAATAACCGTTTCTGGGCAGCCTCAGACGAGATGCCAACAACAAACTGATCCCGGAGGGACACATCTAGATCGGTAAACTTGCATTTCACAGCCATTTTACGTAATTCACTTAAAAACACTGTGACAGACTCACCGGGCAACTGCTTACGATGAAAAAACTTAAACCTTTCAGCAATCGCCTTTGATTCCGGCTTAAAATGACCAGTCATCACACGCACCAAATCATCTAAGTCCTTGGACTCAGGTGTAGCAGGTGAGGCATAGTTCACCAACATAGTGTACGTGGGAAGACCCACGGCAGAGAGAAAAATAGCTTTACCTTTCGCTTTACCATCACTTGTACTAATGTCAACATCATTAGCAGTAAGATAATTTTTAAAAACACCTACCCAACTTTCAAAGTCGTCCAACGACGGATTAAACACATCTAACTTGCCAACAGGCATTGTCACACACAAAGGACTGAGGTGGACACTAAGAAACACTGGAAAACACGAAAAAACCGACTAACACGCACAAAAAGTTCACTTAAGAAGGCTGCGCCAATGTTGTATTTGTGTATATTATGTGAAATGAGTGAATGTATATTTTTATGTACTATAAAAATTACTCACTAATTTATTTCATAATTAATAATTGGACAATTATTATTCTGTGATAAAACTAACACAGTGCAGGGTAAACGCCCCAAGAAGAGTAAAACTCTAAATCTATGCAGAGACAGAAAAGACCAAGATAGAAGGACAGACAAGGACAAGGACATGACACGTCCTCTTAGCTCTGCCTAGTAACCGAATTGCTGACTATTGCATAAACTGCATAAAACAAAGTATCTATAATTAGGTACATGCAATAGGCGTAAACAGAATTAGTGCAATGCATAATGCACTTCTAGATACACTACAATAATTATTAATGTTTTGATCCAGTGCAATCATAATGGACTTGGATGGGAATATTATGATCTTGAATATACAAGTAACACTCAATATTTAACCGTTTCAGATTTGAGAATGCTAGCGCAGAGATACAAATGTGAGCAAAACATTCAACATCCAAGTTCCAATTTTTTCCAATATAATGTTAAAAACCTTGCATTGCATTTCGGTAAGCTATATTTTACTTCAGTCTGTCTATATATTACATTTCTTATTCTACTCGGTTAATAATGATTGGGTATGATAAAATTTAGGTTCGGATTCCACAATTACAGGACCATATAAATTTAGTGGGGTAAAACCGAAAACACGGAAAAATAACACTAAGTGTCCAGGACGCTCTGGAGTAGAAGGAAAAGCAGTCTTTCCGAATGGTATGAATTTTTTTTATTATTTTATGTATTAGCGCAAAGAGCGCTAAAACATTCTTATTTGCATTCTAAATTTTTTATTAAAAAATTAAACAAAGATTTTATTTTTCGAATATCAAAATCAATTACTTTAAGTATCGAAGTAGTGGTAAAGGGGCAATATTTTTTCAAACAAGAATTATAAGGAAAATATCAAAATATTTAAGTAGAGGTCTTACTATCTTAATCATTTTTTCTCCGAAAGCACCATTTCGATAGGGGTTCTCATTTCGATAAATATGGTAAATGTCAGTTCAAATTGATATGTGAAATCATTAATTTCATTCCAAACTACAACAACGGAATAGCTACGAAGTTATTTTCTCTTATATATAATCTTTTCTTGTGTAAACTAGGTAATTATTTACTTGTACTTTATGCTTGCAAATACGGTTCTCCAAATTGTCTCTTCCCTGGGATGTCTAATCTCTTTCCAGAATGAAAAGTGACCAGCACAACAGCTGCATCCAGTAAATCTACAACACAAGGACCTTCTACGGAACGTGCCATCACCGCTGTAAAAGTCTCACCAACTACTTCAAGGGTTTCAACAATTACTTCAAAAGTTTCAACAACTGCATCTAAAGTTTCATCGACAATATCAACCACAGAACCAAATTCTGTAGAAACTGAAGATCAAAATGGTAAATGAATTTATTTAGGGAATTTTTTAAATACCGACTTTTTTGCTTTAACTGTAGCATATATCCAGTGTCGTTATTGACAATTTTTCTTTAAAGATATAGAGTAACAAAATATTGCTTTGAGGGAAATAAACAAGTATCGGATACATCACCAGTCGCCTGATCTTGTTCTCAGTGATGAGGTATTTTAATTATTATTTAAACTTATACCAGCTTAATTAAATGTAGTAAATATTTTTAGTATGATCTGAAATATATTTGTAACAGCTAAATGATAATGCAATGTTATATGCGGACTACTACGTCCACAGAGGCCAAATTGATCACACTTGTCCGTACACAAGCAGTGCTGGTGAAAACATATGCGCCTTTTTGTGTAACCTACTCTATGAAAATGATGTTGCCGAAATGACAGCCAATTTGTGGTATGAAGAAGAAGATGATTACAATTACGAAACACCGGGATATTCAGAAGAAACTAGTAATTTCACACAAATGATTTGGAAATCAAGCAGACAGTTTGGATTTGCAGTCGCTAGTAGCGAAGATGAAGATTACACCGTTGCGGTTGGATTGTTCAATCCCCAGGGAAATATGGAAAACCGCTACGAAGAAAATGTATTCCCTGATGAAACGGAGGAGAAGGGAGTTATCAAACGTATGCACTTGACGAGCACAACGAATATCGTGCCATCCATTATTCTCCTGCCCTAAAAATGGATCCGCTCGTAAATATTAAATAGTCTTTTTAATAGTATACAGTATGACAAGCTAAATGGTAGACATTGCAAAAATTAAAATTTTCTACGTTTTTCAATTGAGGTTTTGTTTGCGTTGTCACTTTCCCCCAAAAAGAGTTCAACGGGATAACGGGAATATACTTTTCTCACTTTCCCCCAAAGGACTTTACCGCTAAGGGACTTTTTCTCCAATTTCCTTAAAAGAACCGGGAAAAGTAAACTTATCTCAATTTCCTTCCGAAAGAACTTGACGGGAAAAAACTTTTCTCAATTTCCTTCGAAAGAATTTAACGGGAAAAACTTTTCTCAATTTCCAAGCGAAAAAACCATTGCTTTATCGCTTGTATAAATTGTCATACTGCAGTTTTGACTTTACATTTTGACATTAAGCACGATGTTATAAAATTAAATTTTCTGACTTAATAATCGACTATTTTACAGAATAAGAGTGTAGTTCGAAATGTTTTTAAGTATGTTTATTAAAATTTTAGCTGCACGTAAATGCTACTCTTTGTGCTGAGTACTACGCTGCTATAGACACCGTGGATGCTTCATGTCCATACGTCGGTAATGCTGGGGAAAACGTATTTGAATTTGAAGGAAATTTGACCTACCGAGATTTAGCTGAAATTGCTGTATATTTATGGTACGATGAAGAACAGGACTACGATTACGATTCATGGCACAATTATGATGCTGAAAATCCAGATGCCTATGCTGACGACTTTACTCAAATGGTTTGGAAGTCAAGTTCGTCGTTTGGTTTTGGAGTGGCTAATCGTTCAAATGAATATTTGGTTGCTGTGGCTCTGTATGCTCCCAAGGGAAATGTTAAAGGAGAATACAAAGAAAATGTATTGCCTCCTTATTCGAAATTAAAATAATAATATGTTCTCGCAGAAATATTGCTTTATCACAGTTTGTCATTATTTGGAATAAATTATTGAGCTAAGGACTATTAAAAACTCAGTGGTCAGTTATTTTTATGTTTGGTAATGTAATGCTTCGTATATAAACCGTACATTGAAGAATGAAGATTACAACTTAATTGTCAGTTAATCAGCAGTCAACCTGGCTCTTGGATTTTTATAAATAAGTAATACACAGAATATTCTATGCGATATGTTCCAAATCAATAAGACAAAACGTGGTATTTTATTTTTTGGATGGTACAGTTGATTAAATATGATACATTTACATAGTACACCACAATACACTTATACATTTGATTATTTACATTTCTAATGATAATTAAGATGCTGAGAATTAAAGTTACAACAGTATGACATTGGAGTGAGTTGGGTGAATTACACATGATAATATTTACGTGCCCATGCTGCAGGACATAGAATAACCTAGGATGTTATCGTCGGTTACGTTTTCTTCCACGAAATTTTACTGTTTTGCGTTTCGGTCTAAAAAATACCATCTTCACAATTTGTTGTAGGCGTAAAACTTTTTTTGCAAAAGCTTTGCAAAATGCCCGAATGCGCAACTGCAATAAATGCCTTATCTCCACAATAAACACAATAATTGGCAGTACAACAGCTGCCAAAACAATTAAAAATATGGTGGAAATATTGGAATTTTTCAACGTCAAGGCACGAGGTTTTGGTGCATCAAAGCATCGTTTACATAGATTAAATTTCGCTGTTGTATTGAAAAACCGCCATTGGTGGTAAATTCCAGACTGATCTAAGTTTAAGATTTTCTGTTTCAGGTAAGTCAAAAGTAATTTATTTGGGCCTTCCAAAACTGAAATACCATAACTTCTAGTCAAGATACCGTTTTCAGGTTTGCCAAAATATAACTTTTTTCTAAGATTGACTCGAAACCAAAATTTTTCAGATAAATATTTGTAAATTTCGTCTTGTTTGGCAATTATGGCCGACTGTTTGCATTGGCTGACTGTGTACTTTGGAGGTGGAGTTTGTAGTAAATTAAAATTTTGTAACATTTTTTTGTATAACAATTTCTTTTCTGTTTTCAGAAAACGGGATCTTTTATCAATTTCTTCAGTCATTTCAGAATATATTCGAAATTTTGTTTTTCTGCAAAATTCGTACTCTGCACATATGATGTCCATTGCAGTCTCATTAATTTTAGCCCCATCATCACCACTAAATTTACGTGCTCTGAACACAAAGTGCCCTAGTAAAAGCATTTCTAACTTAAAATTGGGACGTTGGTGCATAATTTTATATAAATACGCCATTGAACTTTCTCCAGGTGGATCGTATGATGTGATGTTTAGTTCTCCGAATTGATCAATGGACTCCAATTGCTTCACTTTCAGTATGCCTGTTAAATCCACAGTGACAATTCCTTTGTATGCGTTTGTTAGCACGATCCCCATAAGAAGAAACGGTCCAATTGTCATTTTCAACCATCCATATTTATTCCGCAGTGGATAACTGATTTCCAACAGATAGGCATAATATAGCAAAGGAAATGTTTTCCTTTTTCTTTTCTGAAAATATGCCGTTGCAAATGAAAACAGAGTAATACTGAGAAGAGAGAGAAGAATACAAATCCATGACCAAAGTTGGTAAGGCTTTAAGTACGCAGCAAATGACATGTGTTCTTTGTCCAATACATAACAAGAAATAAAATTGAAACCCACAGAGTGAGTTGGAATAATTAGTGATGATTGATATGCGTTGCCACCTGTGTCGGACGTATCATCATTGAAGGCTACTGTTACGTATGTCTCTTTCACTGGACCACACAACTTTAGAGAAATCGTAGTGTTTAACGCCCTTTGCAAAATATATTTTGACATTAGCGCACTGTAGTGCAAACCATCGTTTTGAAAATCGATAAAATTTCCAAAATCTTTAACTTCAGGTTGTGACATATTACATTGCTTTTGATTTTTGTAATTTTGATTTTTAGGATCCATAGTGTAAACAATGATATTGCATTCCTCCGATATATCGGATAAACTTTCAAGGAAAAGCTTGTATGCCCGTTTTTTAAAGTATTGAGAGTCTTGGTCAATTAATAAACCCTTTGATTTTTCCTCTTGTGTACTTAACGTTACAAATTTATATGTAGATTTCTTAATTCGTTGTGCATTCAATATGTATTCATGACAGGCATACATTGCAACAATATTGTTATTTTTCCTTTCAAATGAGTGCAAAAACACTAATTTATCTCTCTCGGTGATGGTCCATAATTCGGCTTGCCCTCCAAGTCTAACTCGACTTACAGTGTTTTCAAATTGACTTTCAGTGTGTTCAAATTGTTTTAAAGTAAGTAAAGAGGGGAATAGAATATGGACATTAACACAACATCCAGAAATTATTGAGGAACCACTTGCGATATACAGTTTACGGTTTTCCAAGAAATTGTTAACAATGTGATTCGTGAAGTAGCGTTCAGTCAAGTCCGTTGCGTTTAGCTCAATCAAAATATGAGAAAAACAATTCAATTTTGACCAAACACGAGGGAAAGAGTTTCCTGTTGAATATAGTTTCCCTTGAATAGCAATTGCGATTGACCAAAAAAGAGAGCCCTTGGATATACCTAGTAATATCTTTTTCCCGACAAGCAAACTTTCTATAGAGCTGCGATATTACCGTATCGATTCGAGTAAGAGTATATGGAGTATCAATAACAGAAAGTTCATCTTTCACTTCTTCGGAAAATGTTCCACTTTTGTTGTCTTTTGTGCCTTTGTAGAAAATGAAGTTGATTTGGCAAGACTTCTCTAAATTTACAAGTTTTCCAAGATAGGATGCTTTCCCTTCAATTTTTTCAATATATAGAATGCTTGCAACGAAAATAAAATAAAAAATAGTTGTTCGAACACGATTTTCCATTTCCGTCAAGAAATGCGAATATTGTATAGCTGCTAGAATTAAAAAACTGCTTCCTTCTGAAAATGGCCAACGAAATAAATTGTTAGTCATTTAAATATTTGTAAGCGTTTTGTATTACGGTTAGTTTTCTCTGGGCTAATTACAAAAGAACTAAGTAAAGGCATATTTAATAATTCATATGTTAGAGGCGCCTGAGAAAACTACCAATTATAAGGATAATAAATTATGTCTTTCCATCCAACCTAGTTTTAAAGGAGTTAAGGTTAGAACTCTGGACTTAGTATGTAACTGCAGGGACACACTTTTCTCGTGCTTAGCACTGGTAAGCCATTACAATAAGCTTACACAAAGTAATTAAATATTCACAGTTGCTGCGCATTATAAATTATTCAAAATTTGAATAAATTATAATTCATTATTCAAATTGTAAGCAGGAGGAAAATCGATGTTGAACAAATGACGACTCTAAGCACAACTTTAAAGCACATTCAATATTTCTATCAAGGTCCCCACATTGCTATTAACACCATTTACAGTCCTGACGGGGTTAAGTAAATAGACGAAGGAAACTTTTATTACATATTATTTTGAGTCAATACCGAGCTTAGCACGCGCAGATCTCAAATCAATACCATGTAGTTACACTGGGGCCTTTTCATCTACAACATTAATAATATTCACGAGATAACAGATTCTTCCCAATTTGTTTTGGAATTTTTAATTTCTATGGAATGGCTTTTATCAGCCCTAGAAAACGGTGTAAACTTAAGGCAATCAAATATATTAAGGAACTAAGTTCTTTTTTTCAAAAACTAAGCAGAAAATTCCTTCTAAAAGAATTGCCATCAGTCTTGAGCAAATCTATGAGTTTGGGGTTCAAAGGACGATGTGGAAACGGCAATAAATGTATCCGACAAGCATGAAGTCAAATGCTTACTAAATGCATGTCCTTTTTAGTCCATGTCTTGAATGAATTCATGACATTTTTCTTGTTCACTAATTCAGCTCAGAAAACATAACTATATTTCCTCATTTTAATTGCTTATCGGGTTCAAATTTAAAAGTTTTTTGAGGTATACCTCTTTATCATGCCATATCTTAAACTGATTCATGAGTTTAATGCTTAGTAGTGTTAAAAAAATAAATACCTGAGTTTTCTTCCTCAGTTATTATTTAATAAAGGAATGATCATGTAGTTTACCTATATAAATCAATGATTCAATTAATTTTATTCAAAATCAATTATCAGATTTTATACTTATTTCGTTATTTCCACAACAGCTAGGACAATTTCTACAATTCAATCATGCTTTTTCTTTTCCCTTATTTTAAGAAATCTAAGTAAATTCTTTAAAAAATGACTTAATATTGTGTAAAGCAAGACGGTTATAAAAAATAAAATAGTAATAATAACGGCAATGACATCAAGACTAAAATATTGAAAGAAATTTAGTTCTCTTGATGCTGAAAATAAATGCTTAGCTCCTTTATATTTCATGATGTACTCAATCCAGTAGATTCCTTCCTCTTTAGGAGAAACCAGTCTGTCCCGAAAAAGAGCAGAAGATTTCTTGGCGTTCATTGAATAACTATTAGAAAGTGTTTTAGAATTAGAAAAAACGTTTTAATGGAAAATGTTAAACGCCTGTTAATTAGCTTGTTGTACCTTGAATTTTCTAAAATTGTTTTCAGAGCATTTCCGAGCGTTTCTTCACTGATTTCCAATAATTCCAGAAATTGCCTTCGACCTTTCATGAATAATAAACCTAATTCTAATTCCAAATTGCTTCTGAGGTCTTGTATGGTCTAAATTATGTGTTATCTCACTTTCCCCTAAAAAAAATTTTACAGATAAAAATTTTGCTATGAATATCGTGATCCGTGTCATAATGTACACTGGACCCATACCAAAAAATTTTACCGCTTTTCATTTCGAAGACATTTTTCTTTACAAGCAATTTTGCTGAATTCTTCAAAAAGTATAATATCTTAATACTTTGGTAAACCCTGTCTGGTTTTGCAATAGTAAGCTCCAGTAATAAGTGTAATATATTGTATGCATATCATCAGCATATAGATGTAAAGTCTCATAGTCTCATGAATAAAAACTTATCTTATCTAACTCCGATATTTAATTTCACATTATCGTTCTCTGGGGCTATGATTGCTTATGATTGATTGTCCTGTGTTGGAATTCACTATTCAAATCCAATGTAGGTCAAAAAGGTATTACATTACAAAATTACTGAAACTGAACAGAAACTTTATTTGGTAATCTCTTTTATTTCTTTTCCCTTTTTCTGAGTATTTGAAGTAGAACAAACTTGGCAGTTATCCTTGTCATTCAATACCTAAACAAATATTCTTTTTGTATTACAATCCAAAGCAAATAAATTCATATCATAAGAATTATTTTAATCAAGTAACATTTCCATACATTTCACTTGTTCGGTGCCCTATTAAACTACATGTATTATTGATCCCGTACTGGAAATAAGCATGACTCCACATAATGAGGCCTTGTACGTGTTGCCTACATTCATAGCATCGATTGTTGTGATAGATATAAAACATTTTCACAAATTGTATTTTACTTGAGTTACTGTAAGGAGCTTTTAAATGTAAACCGACATGAAAGCATTTATAGTTGCAACAGTACCACTCCTGTTGGTTTTGTGTAGATGCCTGCCCTCTGCATCGAAAATAGGAAACGATATAGGTGAGTTATAATATTTGAAATATATTATTATCTTTTATTGTGGATCTTTTTTTATAACCGTTATATTTGAATTACCAAAAATGTTATATTCAGAATGGGAGATAATAGAGGAAGGTGACATGACGTGTACGGTTCCTAAGAGAAATCCAAATGAAACAAAAGCTGGTGCTATAAATCACATTGGTCGAAGGGATAGTTTAATTTGGCCTGATAGAACTGTGTATTATAGGTTCGATACTAGAGGTAAAGCGTTTCAAAAAATTTGCAGATATTTACATAAAATTTAATGTAACACATGAAAATAGTACTTTCTTAAAAATTTTAGACGAAACTATTATCAAAAACGTGATGATGATTGTAATATTTTTGTGGACATAAATCAATTAAGAAAATTATGCTTTACATGAGTAGAATTATAATTTTTTGATCAAGTTGTTGTTTTAAATTTTGTTTCAAATTGTTTTAAATATAATGTTAAAAACCTTGCATTGCATTTTGGTCACCTATATTTTACTGTAATCTGTCCACGTATTACATTTCTTATGCTCCTGTGTTAATAATAATTGGGTATGATAAAATAAATAAATTTCTACGAATTTTAGGTTCGGATTCCACAATTACAGGACCATATAAAATTAATGGGGTAAAACCGAAAACGGAAAAATAACACTAAGTGTCCAAGAAGCTCTGGAGTAGAAGGAAAAGCAGTCTTTCCGAATGGTATGAATTTTTTTTATTATTTTATGTATTAGCGCAAAGAGCGCTAAAACATTCTTATTTGCATTCTAAATTTTTTATTAAAAAATTAAGCAAAAATATTATTTTTCGAATATCAAATCAATTACCTTAAGTATCGAAGTGGTGGTAAAGGGGCAATATTTTTTCAAACAAGAATTGTAAGGAAAATATCAAAATATTTAAGTAGGCGCCTTATTATCTTAATCATTTTCTCCGGGGTACTATTTCGATAGGGGTTCTTATTTCGATAAATATGGTAAATGTCAGTTCAAATTGATATGTGAAGTCATTAATTTTATTCCAAACTCCAACAGCGGGATAGCTACGCAGTTATTTTCTCTTACATATAATCTTTTCTTGTGTGAACTAGGTAATTATTTACTTGTACTTTATGCTTGCAATCAAGGTTCTCCAAACTGTCTCTTCCCTGGGATGTCTAATCTCTTTCCAGAATGTAAAGTGACAAGCACAACAGTTGCATCCAGTAAATCAACAACACAAGGACCTTCTACGGAACGTGCCATCACAACTTTAAAAGTCTCACCAACTACTTCAATAGTTTCAACAACTACTTCAATAGTTTCAACAACTACTTCAATAGTTTCAACAACTACTTCAATAGTTTCAACAACTACTTCAAAAGTTTCAACAACTACTTCAAAAGTTTCATCGACTATATCAACAACAGAACCAAATTCTGTAGAAGCTGAGGATCAGAATGGTGTGTCAACTTATTTAAAGAATCTTTTAAAATGCCGGGAATAGACTATATATTGACTATTATTCCTTACAAATATAGAGTACCAAAATATTGCTTTGACTGAAATAAACAAGTATCGGAAACATCACCAGTCGCCCGATCTTTTTCTCAGTGATGAGGTATTTTAATTATTATTTAAACAAATACCAGTCTATTTAAATGTGGAAAACATTTGTAGTATGATGTGAAATATATTTATAACAGCTAAATGATAATGCAATGTTATGTGCGGACTACTACGTCCACAGAGGCCAAATTGATCACACTTGTCCGTATACTAGCAGTGCTGGTGAAAAAATATGCGCCTTTTTGAGTAACCTTCTCTACGAAAACGATGTTGCTGAAATGACAGGCAATTTGTGGTATGATAAAAAAAATGATTACAATTATGAACCACCGGGATATTCAGAAGAAACCAGTAATTTCACACAAATGATTTGGAAATCAAGCAGACATTTTGGATTTGCAGTAGCCAGTAGTGAAGATGAAGATTACACCGTTGCGGTTGGATTGTTCAATCCTCAGGGAAATATGGAAAACCGTTACGAAGAAAACGGTTTGCCAGATGCACGAAGTTATCAAACATATGCAATTGACGAGCACATCAAATATCGTGCCATCCATCATTCTCCTGACCTAAAAATGGATCCGCTAGTAAATATTAGAGTTTTTATTGTAAAATATACAGTATGGGAAGCTAAATTGTAGCCATAGCAAAAATTAAAATTTTCAACGTTTTTTTAAATTGCTTTTAAGGTTTTGTTTTAAAATAATCCGCTTTCCCCCAAAAGAGTTTAACGGAAATAGACTTTTCTCACTTTTTCACAATGGAATTTAACGGGCAATTTTCTTTTTATCAAATTTCCCCGAAAGAATTTACCGGGAAAAAACTTTCTCAATTTCCCCAAAAGAATATAACGGAGAAAAAACATTTCTCAATTTTTCCCAAAAGAATTTAATGGGAAAAACATTTTGTTTTGTCGCTTGCGTAAATTGTCATACTGTAGTTTTAACTTTACACTGTCACATTAAGCACACTGTTATAAAATTCGATTTTCTGACCTAAAAATCGATTATTTTGTAAGAATAAGGATGTAGTTCGAAATGTTTTTAACTATGTTTATTAAAATTTTAGCTGAACATAAATGCAACCCTTTGTGCTGAGTACTACGCTGCTCTAGACACTGGGGATGCTTCATGTCTATACGTTGGTAATGCTGGGGAAAACGTATTTGAGTTTGAAGGAAATTTGACGTACCGAGATTTAGCTGAAATTGCTTTATATTTATGGTACGATGAAAGGCATGACTACGATTACAACTCATGGTACAATTATGATGCTGAAAATCCAGATGGTTACGTTGACGACTTTACACAAATGGTATGGAAAACAAGTTCGTCATTTGGCTTTGGAGTAGCCAACAGTTCAAATGAATATTTTGTTGCTGTGGCTCTGTATATTCCGAAAGGAAATATTAATGGGGAATACAAAGAAAATGTATTGCCTCCTGATTCAAATTAAGAATGCAAACGCAAATTTCTTCTCGCAAATTTATTGCCTTATCACAGTTTGTTATTATTTAGATTGGAGATTTGAACTATGGAGTAATGAAAACTCAATCATTATGCTGTTAATTTACTTATGTTGTATGTTGCCATTGTAATGTTTGATATATAAACCTTAAATTGAAAAACATAGATGAGTTTAAGATGAAAGAATAAAAAGGAAATTTTTTCATATTTTGAGTTTAATTTGCATTCATTTTTAATATTAAATTTTCCAATGATACCAGCTAGCTAACCAGGCAAAGTTCGAACTTAAATGTAGAAAAAACGAGCATCGCAGACCAATATTTACTTTCAAAATCTCTACTGTTGGATTGGATTTGAAATACACTTAAAATTTACTCGATGCTGTAAAAATTACTTGGCAACTCGAAAACTGTCTGTTTTCTGGAATTTTTATCTTTGAGGACAAAGCAAGTGTTAAAACCTCAAATTCACAAAATATACATAAACATATTTAGCAAAGCTTTTTAAAACCTTTTACGCTACACAAAAACTTGCAAAGGGTATTGCATTTATTAATGAATTTTTGTTTACTGTCAATAAAGATTGCAATGAAAATTTTGATACTAAAATAAGGAAAATATGAGAAATGTCTTTTACTATAGTGGAACTCAGTTAGAATGGGATCACAAAATACCTTTAAGTCATACAGTTCCACAAATTTTGCATAATTAGCACAAGATTCCTGATTCAGATAGTATTTCTTTCCGTCTAATAGGAAACAACTTTTATTTTAGATTACAATTTTTACTTTCAAAAAACTATTTCAAATTGAAATAGTGTAATAACTTCGCAAGGAGTTCGCAAGTTATCGCATTTTTGCAGTTTCTCGCAATACTCAGTGTGAAATGGGTTAACACTGATAAAACTATCAACTTTTTTGCTTGAAGGAGTAAAGTAAACACGCTAATCCAAACACTTGTTGTTCAACCCCATTACTGGTTTTTGAGAAGAGTGTCCTAATGAGTCGTTATATAACAGGCCATACTTCCATTCTGGCTGCTTAAAGGATTAAATGATAATTTCAATAGGTAAATTATTGCACCCAGTATAATAAAAGATGAAATGATATTTTCAAATCTAGGCAGGACTAAATTTTGTATGATTTCGTGGGAGTTTACTTATCACATTCAAATATTGACTTTAGGAGCAAGTTATTTTATCCTAATTAGTGACCTGAATGATAAGAGCACTTCAGTAAGTTGAATCTGGACAAGTGCAATTAGGCCCAAAAAGGTATTATTTTCTAAAAAAACATGCACTCGGTAACTACTATAAGACAAATCGTTTCACAAAATGCAAGTTGTGTACCAAGGAATTATAAAATTACTTCGTGTAACAAAAAGTAGTCTTCTTTGACAATACTCTACTTTCACAAAATAGTTTTCAAAGGACCTCATGTTCAAAAAAATGCATTTTTATGAACTGAAACTGCTCACTATGCATAAAATGCAATACGACACACATGCCAAAAGCATCAAGACGTTGACAAAAAACAAATGATCAAAATGTCATCATTTATTATAAAGCATTACCACATTGAGAATGAAAACATTGCATTGCACGGTACCATAGTTTTTAATTTCAGTGAAAAAAGGAAAATTGGGAACAATAAACTATGCTGTTAGATGTAGAATGTGGACATTTAGCGGCACCGGGTTGAGAAAACAAATGAAGTAAGATAATCGTTTGCAAGATAAGTTAATATATAACTCAATATATGTTAAATAAACTGATAGCATTTCTGTAAATATAATGTTTACTTATCGCAGACTAAATTTTGTAAAGAGTAAAGAAAGGTATAAAAACGAACGCTGAATATTATGTTATGTCGTTCCACTTTTAACGTTAGTATGATTTTGGGCGCGTGACGTGTAGTGCAAATCCAAACAGAATTTTAATTTGAACGTCATGAAAAGAAAGAAAAAGAGCGCAACCTAAAGCGTATTTCTGAAACAGGTAATAATTTCTTATAGTATATTATTTAGAATTTTTTGTATTACTTATAAACGGTGCTTTTTGTATGTTAGAAGGGGTGGCTAGGATGATTAGTATATTAATCTATCCCAGTTGACAAGAAATTTGGTGAATTTACTATTTACAGATGTAATGTATACAGTGTAATATAATACGTATACCAAACTAAACTTTTGCTTGCAAAATTACAATTTTCTAAAACTATTGCCAAAACGTATATCAAATATTAATTGAGACAAAATCCCAAAAGACGGCCACCGTGACTCAAAATTCTGCAAAAATCCAGTAACCATGGATAGGATGTGTAAAACTAATAATTTTTCTCGGATAGCAGTGTATGAACATGAAGGTGTATACATGGTTATTAGCTATCCATAGTTATTCATTTACAGGTGTTGCAAGGAGAGATACTGGAAAGAGAACACTGCATTAGCCCAGTCTTGTTTGGCTATACGAAGAATAATCATCCCATTAGGTAGCAGTAAGTCACATGCATCATTTCATTTTTATGTTTGGGCCAAGTTTATATTGGAAACTTGATTTTTAATTTCCTAAAGAGAGGAGATTGGCATAATTTTGATGAATTCTATTCGCACGTGAACCGAATTCTAAAAAGCCTATTATTTTATCTGAGTGTACATTTGTATTTCCTACTCTTTATACTTCATACATGTCGGCCTGTAATATGTATTTACCATTTTATTGGGTATTTTATAAGATTTGTAAAGCAATAAAATTTCAAGCTCACTTTGAATTTAAATATGAATAACCTGATTTTAGGTGTTTTAGTTTTCATTTTAATCAAGGTGGTCTATAAGGTAACATGGCTGTGTAAGGAGGTGGTGAAGGTTCAAAAATTTTTATATTAGGCCACCGGACGATTTTGCCGACTTTGACATAGGCTACAGGGAGGGACTATTAAAGGACTATCGTTACGGTCACGTAACCTATTTTGCAGACCCAATGTAAAAAGGTTTTAATCTCCACCACCTGTATACCCATCATCCAAAGAGACACCTTGATAAAATCCAATTTTCAACGCAGTTTCCCAACTAAGCATTTAACGCATTATTACTTGGGTAGAATTAAGTCATATTAAGAAGCTTGTAAAATTCTCCGTGGGGCATTTTACAATGAGTCTTTTTCCTAATCGCAAAGAAACCTCGGTAGCCGTTTGTAGATTCTTTGGCCCCAATTAACAGTTTGGCTTTATAATATTAATATTTCTCCTTGCATCACCTGCAAATGAATAACTATGAATAGCGCAATAACCATGAATACGCCTTGATATGTATTCATTGCAATCAGAGATAATTGTAAATTTTACATGTGCTATCCATGGCTACTCGATTTTTAACAATTTTAAGTCACGGTGGCCGTTTTTCGAAGGATTGTCTCAATTATTCCCTCTTGGTGACGTTTCCATTTCCGACGAATCTGTTATTAAGTCCAAATAATACTTTCGTGAAATTTGTTAATCATAATTAAGAACCTCATGGAAAAAGAAATTTGAAATTCTAAAAAAATTCTTTGCATCAAGGACACATTAGCATTTTAGTGTTACTAACAAATAATTACGATTTTTCCTTTTTGATGGGTTTAATTCCTTTATTCCTAATTAAGGTCATTCCTTAATTATTAGAACATGCCTTAAGTACAGTATGTCTTTTTGAGTTGAGAAACTTTATTTTACCCTAGGCAATGAAAAATTGGAAAGCTGATTGTCTTGTAATATTAGCACAAAAATTGTAATTTCGGCATTAGTAAATAGCTGTGCTGGTTTTAAACTGGTTACTGGTACTAGTTGTACTGGTTACGCGGTAAACTTTTCAACAGACGCCATGCAACGCACTCGTTTGAGCGAAAAATAAACTGTAAATTTCGTCTAAAAATAACAAAAAATGTCTACTATGTAATGAAATTTGGCTTTCTTTAGGTTCCTTATTTGTAGTGGGTGACTTTACTCAATGTCATTTAATTTTTAAAGTCAAATATTGCCCACTGAAATCATTGGAAATTAGGCATGAGCTTTATTATTTTATATAAACTATCATTGATAAAGCAAATTTTGCATGTTATTTGATGTTATTAATTAATTGCAGTTTATCAAAACACTCGACAGAGGATTTAAAGCGATGGATGAAAAGGAGACTACTCCACTTGTTAAAGATCAAAATGATGTGGTAACACAAATTTGCGATCAGCAAAATGATGGAGTAACACAAGTTTGCGATCAGCAAAATGATGGGGTAACACAAGTTTACGATCAGCAAAATGATGGGGTAACACAAGTTTGCGATCAGCAAATTGATGTGGTAACACAAGTTTACGATCAGCAAAATGATGGGGTAACACAAGTTTGCGATCAGCAAATTGATGTGGTAACACAAGTTTACGATCAGCAAAATGATGGGGTAACACAAGTTTACGATCAGCAAAATGATGGGGTAACACAAGTTTACGATCAGCAAATTGATGTTCAACAAGAAAATTCTCAGCAAAAACTTTATGCAATTTTCATCAAGGTAAGAGTAGAAACTCATATAAGTAAATGTTGATGTAATAAGGGACTTTTTTTCCGAACAGGATAAACGGCACCAAGGAACATCACAACAAGTTTTTCTCGAGAATACTTTCAATCAATCAGGGGAGTTTAATGATGGACTCAGTAATGAAAATGCACAGCAGCTACCTGAAAATGTATCAACATCTGCGGAAAGCAATTCAACTGTTGGCGATAAATCAAAATTGGGGGATGATTTTCCTGATGAAGATTTGAATGATGAACCTGAAATAGAAGCAAAATATTTTAAAAGCGGCGTTTACGTCAGTTTTTTTAAAATTGATGTAAACATTTTAAAAAAGGTAGACAAAAGCAACAAAACTCCTGAAGTTTGCATTGGATTTATTATGAAAAGCTGTAATAATGGTAAATCAGAATCACAAAAATTTCATTTGGAACCCCATTCAAAAGTGCTAGATGCAAATTCAGATTTTAGTGTGAAATGCTACATTCAGACTAAAAAATCTAAATCATCAATTAGCAGTGTAACTGAAGGAGGGCTACTCTATAGCGAAAACGTTAGCTGCATATTATTTTTCTATAATAATGAACAGCTTCGTTTGTTTGCAGCTACAAATAGAAATGGCTGGCAACATTTAGTCCGCTGGGCTGACTCCAACTTCACTGAAAATATTGGTGTCATACTAGCCGATGATTTGGGAATGCTGTCATGCACAAAAAGGCATTTATTCGGAAACAGAGCTAAAAGTGTTTCCCATTTTAACACCCCAACGTTGCCAGACCCATTTTCAATTGGAACTGTAATAGTGGAATACGTTGCTAATTTACGTCATATGTCGTCAGCATTTAAAATTGCTTGTTTTAGGCCAGAAATAAACTCAAAGTGTCCAAAAAAGCCAAAATTACAATTGGGAAAATCTAGTGTTAAAATTTCAGTCGGTTTATTTAGAGTGCGATTTAATTTGCTAATTGAGCCAAAATATCTTGGTGAAGTAGTGACTTATCTAAAAGATTTGGACGATAAAACAGAATTCAAAGTTTACCTAAGTGAAACTGAAATTGAAAAAGCAAACATCAACTACCGTAGAACAATTAATAGAGTCCCATTTGCTAAACAAGATATGTTAAATTTAGAATTGGGAAAACACATTTGTTTATCTATTAACAAAGGTGACATAGTTAGTGAAATACGCAACATGGGTTTATGCTGTAGTAGAACTGTTGATTTTTTGCATTGTTCTAAGTTCTACTTATTTCAGAATCCAAAAAACCCCAAAATATTTGATGGGGTGCCAGTTTTCAAAGAGCTTATTTTGAATTTCACAAATTTAAAAGTTAATACGGCACATAAAATGGCATACAGCCTTCTAAGTAATTGGAGGTATAAATATAACACACTATTTGAATTCAATGCAGGATATATTGTAGCGCTAATTGAAGGACAAATGCTTTACGAAGATATAGTTTACTGGCGCTTTATGGGAAAATGGTATCTTTTTACCAGTCGCTACATGGCTGAAATTCAGAAAGAATTTGTTCAAATTTTGAAGCAGCATTTACCACCACCCACAGATATGCCTGCCCTTCCAATAGTTTGGGAAATTAAAGATAAAGACCAAGATTCGGGAAAAGTAAAGCACGAAGAAATATATAACAATAGCTATGTGGATTTAGATAACTATATTGTAGGTGATCAGGTGTTTTTTGCAAATTCACCAAAAGTTGAGCTTTTTGATATACTATATCATGACAGTAATAATCATTGTTACATTTACCATGTTAAAAATAAATTTGAGTACAGCTCAATTAGAGCTGTCACTTCTCAAATTATTACCTCTTTAATATCAATAAATAATGCTGTTAGAGGCAACTCAAGGGAATTAGACATGCTAAGTTCCTTAAGACAAAAATGTATTACAAGCTCAACAGAACTTAAAAAACAATGGCAAACCCCACAGAGTCTATCAGATGACAGCGCATTTAAAAATCTGCTTAGCAAAGGCACATTTGTTTGTGCAGTAAGAACAGGCAATAATATTACATTGAAAGATCAGAAGGCTTCGATCACTAATTTCAATGAAAACGATAACCCAACCCTATATTTAGAAAAAGAAATGAGGTGTGTGATCACCAGGGAAGATTTGCAAGAACTTATAACAAATTTTATAAATATAACTAAAGGAAACATCGTAAATATACTTTGTAAAAGTTTTAAGCTACCAATGAATTATGAAGACCAAAATGAGCAGGCCAAAGTTGCTGCAGATTATACATTTAAGGGTTTGGTAACATGTGCCTACATAACTGATTGTGGTGACGTTTCTGCAGAACTTATGTATTGTGCTATGAAAGATTTTGCTGCGCATTGGAAAAAGAAATTCCCACAAGCATCTATATCCAGTGCAAAAAAAATATATCGCATACTTCGTCCTTATCGAACCTACTTTGGACAATTGGGGTCTAAAATAGACGTAATAAGAATGAAACGCGAATTTGACAAATCCGGATACAGTTTACAATTCCAAATATGTGAAATAAGGTCGAAACCCGATACTTAGAACCATCACAAAGTTAGAAAACAAGCAAAGTCTAAAAAGCAGTACAATGTGCCTTTTAATTCTGCAAAATCATTGAAAAACGAATTAAAGTCAATATTGTTTGCACAAATTAGTGTAATAACATAATAAAGTATTCTGTTCAGATTGACACATTAATTATTATATAGTTAATTGTAATTTAATACTATAAATTATCAATATACTAGAAATCATGGGTATAATGAGTTTATACGTATACTTCACAGGGGAAAGTAATATGTAAACCAGTATTTTTTATTTTTTATTAATCTTTATTTTACTCGGCTTATTCATCACATTATATGCATTATAATTTCATAAATATAAATTGTATTTAAAGGTTAATTAAAATTTTTTTGACCAAAAGGATGACACATAATGATATGTCAACAATTAAAATAAAACTATGTAGAATTTTAAATAACAAAATATAGAGTGTAATTACTAATAAATCTTAGAAAGCACCTGTGTTATTTAAGTTTTCATTTCTGAAACCTACATTACCAGAATTTATACAAAATAAACTTTAGAGCGCGTATTGAATTTGTTATTTCATGTTAGATAGTATTTGTCAATGAAGTGCAGAACTGATTATTTGTCATGGAAACTCGAGAATAATCATGTTTGCCACGGTATAACAAAATTAATAAATATTGCACCAGATACACAAAATAATTAAGGCTGCGGCAACGAAAAAAATTCAACTTGAAAAAAAATTAAGGAAACTGAAAAACTAACAAAAAACCATAACGGAAGGGAGCGAGAGTATAATATTAGCGGTGATAATTATAACTTGATAATGTTACCCCTAATTAGTACTATAATCGACGAAATAAAAGGAGAGGGTCCAAAAATTGATACGGAAAAATGGTAAAAGGTTTATATTGGCAGTATAACCGGATATCCCCTAGATTCAATTTATTGTTGTACAGCGATTAAAGAAATGGTTCTAATTATTATAATTAATTTACTTCAAAATTTCGTAACATTTGTTACCCACCTTTTTTAGATTTTTTAATATTTTTCGTATGTATTAAAAAGATGGTCTTGGATGGAATCCCGTTCCTCCAAAGCCACCTCCGAGACATCTACATGTCTCGGATTTCTAAGCAACCCCGACGCGCGTCGAAATTTTACTCCAAAATCGCACTAACTATATGTTGAAAATTTTCAACTTCGTGCGATTTGATGATGCGATTGCAACGCACCAACGCATGTCATGTGAATCCAGCTATAGGGTCAAATCCTGTTCAGGGGCAATGAATTGCACATACTGGATGACGGCTGCTAGTTCCTGCAACAATAATTGGCAATATTTAATCTTAATTTATTCTCACTTATATTAAAAATCGTGTAAAATTAATCACATAGTTAAATTTATAATAAGTGAAATAAACATTTATTGCATTTAAAACACTTGCCGTTGACAATTAGGGCTAGAACGACGAATACGTAAAAAAAGGAGAACATGAAATTTCATTGCTTTAATTATTGGTGAATGCACACCACAAATGCTGTTCAATGTATATATTATTACTAATGGCAAACTAGTAAGGGCTACCATGTGTTTATAGCAAGTCTTAACTATCTTCAAGTACTGAAGTTTCTTTCTGAATACAAATCTACTATTGCGCTGTAACATGAGCCAGGGCAGCTTTGCGTGCAATATTGCCCTACACTCTTGTCCCTTGCTAAGCAATATCTTTCTTAGCTCAAAAGTCTTTTTTTGAGCTCAGTTCTGGAGTACCTTTGGAAGAACCAAGACCTTGGACCCGGCTTCATTTCAACTATCAACTCTCATCAATTTTACCTGCGCAGCTTCACTTTGTTTATTATGTATTCGGTTTTCTTTTGGTCTACATTTGGTGAGATCTTTCTAATTTTATAGGTATATTGATTGTTTTTTTATCATTTAAATTATATCATTGGCCATTTCTAGAATTAATGTCAATTGAATTCTTTTGTGTTTTATGTTTAATAAATCTATTCTTTCCTTATTGTAACCATACTCGATACCTACAAGGCATTATTGAGTAGGTTACATAGCCATAATACGAGAATTTAATTTAGGACAATATCCGAACCTCAATTGGGATAAAAGTAGTTTCATCTATAATCTATTCGAACCTCAAATTTACCCATGACGACCGTGTGAAATCAAGCTAAATTTATCGTATTCTTGTATTTTTAGTTTGAAAAATTAATATATATAATATTATTAGGCAAAGGTGATTGTAAAATAGATGTTATCCAGTGAGAGATTAGATGACTTGTTCTTTATACCTTCTTTCCTCACTGGAAACCAGTTTTAGCTTTAAAAACTTTTATTGGGTCATTTATTACTCACTTTTTGTTGGACAATTACCAATGACGCAGACGTTTCTGGTATTGTATTCACGTAAAATCCCTTTTGTAGGAATTTAGACAATAATTATTAATCTGTGGTTAATGATTTCAAATGGTAAGATTAATGGTTAGATTGTTTCAATGATTTCTCAAGAAATAAAATCGGATATTTTTTCATAGTATTCGTGTGATATAGCATTTAAGAAGTTTTCAATTTTTAATATTAGTATACTCCTATTTGGATTCTTTCCTCGCAAGTTATCGACGTTTTTTACAGGCGCAGACG
>CM036940.2:104718851-104750132 GCA_020352615.2 Yoshiicerus persimilis
TGCCTTAATGGAGCTGGACAGTCACCTGTTTATGAAATAATGGCACAAAAATTAAATTTTACTGCTATTTACGGCAGGAGTGCATCTGGTACTATAAACAGTGGTTTGTGCTGCACTGTTTTTATGGAAGAGTCTTATGTAGACACTAATTTCGAAGCAACCTATTATGTAACTTATCCACAACAGCTAACATTCATATAGTGTCTAAATAAAGAACGATATCACAGTAGGTCGTTGTCCATTTGGATTGACATAATGGACAAAAGTACGTGGCTAGTGTTAATAGCAAGTAGTCTTTTAGCAAATACGCTCGTGTTTCGTTTTAGAAAAAATCAATTCCTGCTTGAAAATATTACTAACTTTTTTGTTTCTGTCATTGCAATTATTCTCCGTCAAGATCATAACCACAGAAAATTTTTGTTGTACGGAATTTTATGTTTCACTTTGCATATTTTTGCAACTCTGTACGAAACTTATATCACAACAGAAGTTATTGCTCCTGCCGACAAAAATATTATGGAAAATTTCCGTGAACTAATTGAAAATGATTACAAAGTAATTTCCGTTATTGGACACTTAAATGGATTTGATAAAACAGATGGGTATCTTAGTGTTAGACCGGGTTTTGTAAAATACAATATCACCGACAAAGCCGACTCAAGCGTTTATCTTTTGAATAGAATGAAATTGCAACTTTTTCAAAGTGTAATGTTAACTGATTTTTCAGTACTCATTGTTTAATTCATTTTTGTTCTGCAGACTGCGGCGTCTGGGAATGCAAAGCAGCCCCTTGATTTTATTATTTTATTTTGCTTTGTACCTTTTAAAACAATTTTACTTTTCATTGTTAACATATTTATAGAATTTACAAGTCCAAATGTTTGAGTTATTAGATAATAGTATTCATTGTAGTTTAATGCAGTTGAATTATGCAGTTTTAGCCAACTTATTGTATTTCTGACAAATAATAAAATAAATAAGATTAAAACAAGCTGTGGCTATAGTTTACACATTTTATATGGAAAATAAATTAGGAGAAATCTAAAGCACAATATTGATAATAGATTATTTTATTCTTTCGAATGGAGAAATGGAGGGTTGGTACCGTTCTGTGCGAGGTAAGCAGTGATATAAATATGATACACTTCTTTATCCTTTTCCAAAAATTTGATTAAGTTTTTAACAGTTATTTAAAAAATGTGATAATTTAAATTATATTGCACTATTCAAGGGGGAAATATCATTTTTTCTAGTTGCATGGTGTACGCAAACGCGAAATTCGTTTGGTTCATTGAAATGTCTTCGTTAGCATATTTTTGACTGATTGAGGCTCTACATTCTCTTCTTCGTGTATGAGTGTATAATTGTTAGGGGTCCGCAAAAATTAGAATCCCTACACTTTGGTGCAAAAAGCCGTTTTCTGTGTTGGCAACGTACAATTCCTTTGCTGAAACAATGCCAAGTTTTCAATTTATGAAGTTCCTATGAAGGTGAAATGTATTAGGTAGAGCATGTATGATTAATAAAGTTAGTTACATAGGAAGAATTCTCTTAAATTCTAATCACATTTATTCGATTGTTCTGTGCATTGCACACATCTGGCATAAGCAACTTGCTCCCCAATTGTTATGACAGAATTCAGAGGGTACTAGTTTTTAAATTTCTTTTCAGTACTACTAAAATGCGGTTTTTGTAAAATCTTATGACGGTTGAATGAAAAATATGGCTTGAAATAAATCAATTGCATTAGCATTATTAACTTTCTTTTAGGCTTAGGAAGCTTAAGCTAATTTGATATTTAGGCACGACACATCATTTTCTTTAAAATGAAAACATCTTGTTTGTCTAAAAGCTTACTCATGATGTCATGATATCTTTACGTTATTAAGCAAATTATCATTGGATGCTAAAAGGAGTGGCAATTACTTACACGATATATTCCAAAGTCTGGCCTAGCCAAAGAAGTATTTGAAGGTTTCCGATTGGTTAGACAGTCATGAATGTTTTAGTATTTTACGTATATTTGGGCACGCAACAAATAGAAAGCTCTACAGTAAATGAACCTAAGCCATTAGTTTCATAATGTAACGGCTTAAATAGCACAAGTCACAAGCGACACAAAATGGATATATAGATATTGCTTGGCAGGTAAGTGTAAAACCCTTTTATAGATTTCATATATTTCCTTATAAAAGAGAAAATTAGAAAAAAATCAAGTCAAATGGCTGTCAAAACAGTTTTCTTGAGCAATAAAAATTATTTATGTGCACTGTACAATATTCAAAGGTGCATTGCAAATGCACCAATTGCCCATTTTTCAAACACAACAATATTACGATCTGACTCATTACGTAGGCGAAAGCTATACATGAAAATGTCACATGGGTGTGAATATCAATTTTATTTCTAAAGGGTGAACAAATTCATGAGTAGTTCAGAAGCAATTACAAAAATTATAAAAACATGTATCACACAATAAATAAGTCTAATCGTTTCAGTAGTATAAAATATCTGTTAAATACACATTTCGTTATTTTAGTTTCATAATTTTTGCTTTCCATTGCTTAAGGTATTTAATTTCGTTTTGCAACGCTTTCTTCTAAAACATTTTCCTTGAAAACAATTATTGCCAGTTTTCCTTATAACCGAAAACGTATCTACGGAGGCCCCTTCCAAAAACAACCAACATTAGCATATGTCGACCAGTGAATATTGATATTACATACAGCCAATATGTATTTAATCGAATCGGTCCCAGCCCTAACCCCAATATTAATGCGATTTTCATACCGATAAAATCAGCCTTTGGACTGGGTCAAGTATTTCCAATTCAAAGTAAAAAATTGTTCATTCAATTCTTTTCATTCAATTCGAAATTAAGTCAAATGTTGTGCAGATAGACAGAATTTTTACTGATTTTTTAAGAGGATTGCTATAGTTAAAAATATCATTCAAAGTAGTTCAAGTAAAATCATCCTAAATAGAAAGGAGTAAATAATTTTAACTGCATTTCTAAGCAAAAAATTTCAACACAATATTGCGGTTTTTTTGCAAACCTCACGAGTGTTGAATTAAAAATGCGGTGAGAAATAAATAAATTGCATTAGCATTATTAACGGTTTTTAGGCTTAAGAAGCTTAAGCCTATTTGTTATTAGAGCACGACACATCTTTTTCTTCAAAGTGAAAACATCTCGTTTGTTTAAAAGCTTACTCGTAAGCAAATAAATATTTGATGCTAAAAGGAATGGCAAATACTTACACGATATATTCCACAAGTCTTGCCTGGAGTATATAGAGCCAAGAGGTATCTGAAGGCTTCAGTTTAGACGGCCATGAATGTTTTAGTATTTTGTACACCTTGGGACACGCAACAAATATAAAGATCTACAGTAATTGAAGCTAAGCCATTAGTCTCATAACGCTTTACAATGCAAAAGCCACAAGTGACACAAAACGTCTCTTAAGATATTCTATGATAAATGTAATTCCCTTTTATAGATTTCATAGATTTGATAGATTCTACGTATTTTTATTTGCTTATATAAGAGTGGAATAAAAAATGGCATAGCTAAATTGTTGTCTAAACAGTTTTCTTTAATTTAAAAAAATTGTGTATGAGGACTTTACAGTATTCAAATGCACCAATTGCCCATTTCAGACACGACAATATTACGGCCTGACTCATGAGCTAAACATGAGAATCCCACATGGGTACGAATATCAACTTTATTTGTAACTAGCGAACAAATTGACTAGTAATTAAGCAGGGATTCCAAAATTTATGAAAACATGTATCACACAGCAGATATACTAATCGTTTCACCAACTATAAATATCTTTTAAATATGTATTTCGTTATGGTAGCTTTATAATTTCTGCTTTCCATTGCTTATTTGATTCCGTTTTGCAAATTTATTTATAAAGTTCCCTTTGAAATACAGCCAACATTGGCATGCGTCGTCCAGTGAATGTGGATATTATCCCCATTATTTTAATTAAAATATATTATTCATTAGCAATGTTCCTAGTATTTTGAATGACTCAAACCTTTACGGCAAATAACGAATATCGATGCTGTTGTTCATAAAAAGCCATCGGCCCAATGGACTGCCTTTATACTTGTTTCGAGTATTCTAAGCAAATAAAAGCGATAGTTTGTGGATAAATACAAAGAGAAAATTGCAAAAATACTATTTGAGGATTTTGAGAAGAGTTTGAAAATTTGAACTTGTTTATCTTATTCTGAAATTCACTTCAATTGTGACCAAATAGTCACAATCATGTTTTCAAATAGGAACAGTATAAAGTTATTTCTTTTTTATTTCACTTTCATTGCACAAGGTCAAATTCAATTGCCTCTGTTTCCAAATTGCGATTTTTACGCGGTATTATACGAGAGTAATTTGAAGGATTATGTTTTCGAACAAATTATATTTTCACCACGAACGCTTATTGTTGTAAAAACTATTAGGCTTTATAAATGGTATTCCTACAATAAAATAAGGATAGGAAGAGATGGCCGATATTTATTGTCAAACACACAATGCAATGTATTTACATTAGTGGAACCAAAAGAGAGAAATTGGAAAATTGACAAACTACCAGATATGTTTATATTTGGTATAGGTCGCCCAAATGACAACTATATGGTTATCAGCACAGATGATAATTTCAAGAAAATAAAAAAGCCTTTCATGAAACAATTGACGTTGACGACACCAGTGCATTTCTTAGTGATCAGTTCGTTATTCAACACTACCAACATTGAATTTCTAGCTGCCACTTCATTCTCCGAAAAATACACAATAATTGAGAAAACGACATCAGAAAGCCCATTGAAAGGTTTTACAAAGAAAGGATTAAATAGTAATCTTCACGAAATACAGGTCCCTACTCTCGATGTTTATTTGAAAGACAAAGGTGATATATTTGAAGTTATGCCGTCTTGTAGTGCATCACCATACGTCCTCATTAACAAACGTGACTTTAAACATTGCCTTAATGGAGCTGGGCAGTCACCGGTCTTCGAAATAATGGCGAAACATTTAAATTTTACTGCTATTTATGGGAAAAGAGCATTTGATACTATTAACAGTGGTTTGTGCTGCACTGTTTTTATGGAAGAGTCTTATATGGACATTAATATCAAAGCAACCTATTATTCAACTTATCCAAAACAGCAAACATTCATATACTGTCTAAATAGGGAGCGATATCACAGTAGGTCGTTGTCCATTTGGATAGATATTATGGACAAAAGCACTTGGTTAGTATTGATAACAAGTAGTCTTTTAGCCAATGCGCTCGTGTTTCGTTTTGCGAAAAATCAATTCCTGTTTGAAAATATTACTACCTTTTTCCTTTCTGCCATTGCAATTATTCTCCGTCAAGATCATAACCAAAGAAAGCTTTTCTTGTACGGAATTTTATGTCTCACTTTGCATATTTTTGCAACTCTCTACGAAACTTATATCACAACAGAAGTTATTGCTCCTGCCGACAAAAATATTATGGAAAATTTCCGTGAACTAATTGAAAATGAATATAAAGTCATTTCCGTCATTGGAAATTTAAATGGTTTTAGAAAAGTTGATGGCTATCATAGTGTGCGACCGGGTTTTGTAAAATATAACATCACTGACAAAGCAATCACAAACGTTTATTTTTTGAATAGCAGTAAGATAAAGAATGGTTTTATGCTTAACGAAGAAATCGATAAACTTTTATCACAACCCAAACTTAAGCTCTTTCTTCAGGAGAGAAAGTCCATGGCTGATGAACATTTAGTGTACTTACATGAAAAACTACCCTCCATGAAATGTTCAACACCAAAGAGCACATAGACTCTCGACTCTTACAGTGGATATTTGATGGATATTTTCGTTCTGAGTTTTACAATGTTATCCAACAATTGAGTGAAGTGGGGTTACTTGATCTTTGGCGACGTCTTAAATATTTTAATACGGAAATGCTCCGATTCAGAGAACGGCAAAGACAACAGAAATTTCTTAAGCTTAGTTTTGAAATGAAAATTGGACTTTTTTTCCATTTTCTTGGATATCTCGTAATTCTTCCTTTTACTGTTTTTTTGATTGAAGTTTATTTGACATTACTCATTCAAAACGTGCGTGAAGTTTATCAGTTCTGGGTGTTATTTCGGTGAAAAATAAATTTCGTTTACAATCTCAACTTTGTATAAATGTAGTATTAACTTCGTTTTAGTACTGATTATTTGGTTGACTTTTGTTCGCGTCGCGACCCGTCCAAATGTTTGAGTTATTAGATAATAGAATTCACTGTTGTTCAATGTAGTTGAATTATGTACCTGAATTATAACTGAAACACACAATAGCCTCATAATTTAAGAATTGGCTCTTTAAGGAATTCAATTAAAATTATTGTAATTATCAAACTAAATGAGTTGTGTATCATACATGTTTTATTAATAGTTAAATCATCCGAAATAGCAAATAATTTTAACTGGATTTTTAAACAAAACATTTCTACACAACATTGCGGTTTTTGTAAAACCTTACAAGTGTTGAATTAAATCAATTGCAGTAGCATTATTAACGGTTTGAAATTCAAGGTCTTCAGAGAACCAACTAACACTGGCAAATATTTGAACTATAATTCATTTCACATCAGTATAGCCACAAGATCTCGGTAATTGATCACTGGTAACGAGAGCATTTAAGGTTTGCAGCGATTAATTTCTAAACGAAGAACTGAAACACATAGAAAACATTTTGATTGAAAATAACTACCCAACTCATCTGATAAAGAAGAGAATAAACTACCTAAAATCAAAAAGTGGCAAGACAATGGATGCACTCCCACGATTTATCCTGCCCTATTTTGGTGACAACACATACAAGATCACCAAATTATTCAAGAAACACATAGATCTGAATTTTGGCTTTCTGACCGGTTATAAACTACAAAACTTACTGTGCAATCACAAAGACTTGAAACCCAGTACAAATGCAGGGATATACATAATCCCGTGCAAAGATTGTGATGAAAGCTACGTATTAAAAACGGAAAGAGATTATAAGACCAGACTCAAAGAACATTTAGCAGACATAAGGCATAATCGAGTGGAATCCTCAGCAGTGGCTCTTCACATCGCGGAAAATCCCTCTCACAAAATAGATGAAAACAATGCTCGACTATTAGAAAAAGAACCCAGATTTTTCCAACGAAAATTCAAAGAAGTCCTATACATACGAAACTTAAACAGCAAAATGAATCTTGACATGGGCATGAAGATCAACACTATTTGGCTACCAACTCTATCACCTCTAATAAAAATATGTTGTAAGTAAGTCTAGCGTTGTTTTAAGTAAGTCTAGCTTACTATAATTAGCATGTAGCATTGTTTATTTCTTATGCATGTTTTAACACTTATTGTAGGTAGTACATAATTCCGCGTATGTTACTGTTACGCTTTATGCACCAGTAATCATTAGTTTACTATTCTTAATATTGTAAGTAAATAATTATGATACTATCTAATATTATTATCTACATGCACTGCACAATGTTCCAGGAAATATTATTCTCCAGTAATTATAAATAATATTATGTAGAATAAAATTTCCGCGTCTTTACTTAGTGTACTAAGACGTTGGAGACATGTCTGTACCTCAAAACGTAGAATATACGTTTTGCAGATGTACGTGATGACTATAAGTATTAATTACATCTTTCTCCTTGCCAACGCCTTTAAGTACCTAATTTAGTTACCTATATTGGCATATACCGTATGAGTCGTGACCAACCCGACATTACCATTTACATTGGAAAGACATTTTACATTAGAAAGACACGGCAAATGTTAACATTGCTGTACAAGTATCTAGGGAAACAAAGTAAATTCAAAATGAATTACGGTAATTTCATTTTCATTTTTACTATTCTTCAGATTAAAAAATACTGTTTCCCTAGATACTTGTACAGCAATGTTTACATTTGCCGTGTCTTTCTAATGTAAATTGTCTTTCCAATGTAAACGGTGATGTCGGCTAGTTAGTGCCTCATACGGTATAAACCCCCTGTAAATCTTGAATTATGGGGCCAGAATAAACTTATCTTTCCTACTACAAACATCTCGCTCCACTTTTACTCTGCACCCCCAGTCTAAACATCTTCTGTTACAGGACCATACCATGGACATCCTTACCATTGGCTGAACAACCCATTAGCATCCTGTTAACATTATCATCCGGACTGAAACACTTCAAAATATAAAGTCGGGGCAAAACCGACTTTATATCAATATTTTACAAATATGAAGTAGCAGATTCTCATGAAAAACACGACCCTAACTAAAGCGACTACTATTTTATTATAATACACACTTCACTTAATTTGCCACATATACCTACATACTTCAGTATAAAGTAAACACATCCATCTATACTCTTTTACTTTACAAAATAATCTTGTGTCCTGTCGAAAGCTTGACAATTAAAACCTTTTAAATAAAAGTTTTTTAAAAATGTTAACCCAGAGACTCTCAAATTCCATTTCTATTATTGACGTTCTTTTAGGCTTAGGAATCTTATGCGTATTTTATATTAAAGCACGGCATATCATTTTCCTCAAAGTGAAGACATCTAGTTTGTCTAAGAGCTTGCACATGACTTCTTTACGTTTTCTAAGCAAATAGTTATTTGTTGCTAAGAGGAGTGGCAATTACGTACACGATATATTCCACAAGTCTAGCCTCGCTAAAATAGTATTTGAAGGTTTCAGTTTAAAAAGCCGTGAATGTTTTATTATTTTGTACATTCTTGGACACGCAACAAATAGAAAGCTCTACAGTAAATGAAACTAAACCACCACATTAGTTTCATAATGCATTAGCTTAAAATTCACAAGTTGCAAGTGGCACAAGCTGGCTGTACAGATATTGCATGGAAAATGAAAAATTTTAATTTCCTTTTATAGATGTCATATATTTATATTTATTTATATAAAAGTGAATTAAAAGAACAAGTCGATCTGCTGTGCCAAACGGTTTCCTTGAGCGGTACAAGTGAGCAAAGCAGTTTTTTGTATGTAAACACTGTACAATATTCAAAGATGTTGTTTGCGAGATTTCAGGGCATAAGGAAATTGCCTCTGGACTAGTAGGCTGGAGGAGTGAGAAAAACTCAAAATTGGCCTAACCTACCCGATTATCGATCATACTCTGAACTGAACATTTTTTAGTTATTTGTGACTGAGCTATCAAGGGTGGTGCATTACATTTTGTTTTTAGCCCTACAGAGCATATTAGCAGTCACAGATGTATTGCAAATGTGCCGCTGCCAATTTCAAGCACGGCAATGTTATTACAATCTGATTTATTATGTAGGCGAAAGTTAAGCAGGAAAATGGCGCATGGGTTTGAATATCAATTTTATTTCTCGCGAACAAATTGATTAGTAATTAAGCAGTTATTTCGAAAATTATAATAACAAGTATCACAAAATATAGTTTAAGTGACATAAAATACATATGAATTTTCATTATTTTAGTTTTATACTCTCTGCTTCCCATAATTTTTCTGAATTCAATTTTGCAAGGGTTTCTCTCTAAGATATTTTCCTTAAAAAACAATAACGTGTATTTGCAGTTTTTCCTTATAACCAAAACCTTATCCTTATCTATATAGACAACTTCAAAATGCAAGCAACATTCGCATGTGTCGACCAGTGAATACGGATATTACCGCCATTACACTAATTACAATATATTATTCATATCAATATTCCCAGTATTTTGAATGACTCAGATCTTTACTGCAAATAGCGATTGGATGTTTTTGTGTAAGAAAAACAATTGGCTCAATATATTGCTTTTTCACTTGTTCCTAAGCCTTCTAAGTAATTAAAAGCGAACTGATATTATGTGCATAACTACAATAGAAAATTGCAACAATATTATTTGAGGATTTTGGAAAAAGTTTGAAAACCTAAACTTGGTTATCCTGCTTTGAATTTCAGAACTGTATTACGTTAATTCTTTGTTGTTTCACTTTCATTGTAAACGGCGAAATTCATTTGTCTCTGTTTCCAAATTGCGATTTTAACGTGGTTTTATACGAGAGTAATTTAAAGGATTATGTTTTCGAAAAAATAATATTTTCACCACGAAAGATTATTTTTGTAAAAACTATAAATTTTTCTAAATGGTATTCCTACAATAAAAGGAGTGGAAGAGAATGGCGATATATATTGTCAAACACAAAATGCAATGTATTTACACTAGTGGAACCCAGTGAGGAACATTGGGAAATGGACGATCTACCGATTAAGTTTATGTTAGGTGCAGGTCGGCCAAATGACAACAATATGGTAATTACCACAAATGATAATTTCAAGAAAATCAAAAATCCTTTTGAGATACAGTTGAAAATAACGATACCAGTGCATTTCTTAGTGATCAATTCGTTGTTCAACGATACCGACATTGAATTTCTAGCAGTGACTTCATTCTCCGGTAACTACATAAAAATTACGACCACAACACCAGAAACCCTACTAAAAGGTTTTACAAGGAAAGGATTAAGTAATAATCTTCATGAAATCGATGTCGCTACTCTAGATGTTTACTTGGATGTCAAAGATGGTACATATGAAGTTAGACCTCTTTGTGGTTCCTCACCTGACGTCCTCATTAGCAAAGGTTTCCTTAAATATTGCATCAGTGGAGTTGGACAGTCACCGGTTTTTGAAATAATGGCGAAACATTTAAATTTGGATTAAATTTAAAGTCGGGACACAAATGAGTGAAACCAGAGACAGGAAACTTTTCTGTGGACTGGATGAAAAGCGGACTGAATGAACCGTACCAAATGAAATTAGGTACGGTTCTCTGGCGACAGAGAAGTTGCTAAATGAAATGGGGAACTACTATATTAATAATGAATTAATACGGGTACGGATTTTCTGTTGCATATGCACAGGACGTCCCCTTTTCCTCTATTGAAATAGAAAATTTTGGAACACATTATATATCTGTAGCTGTGGTCAAGCTCGGAATAGTAACAGAAAATGTTTTAAATGGTCTAGCGTTAGGTTGTTGCCCTAAGGAATACAAATTGACGTGATCGACTAAGTTTTGGCGAAGAAGATATAAACGTGATGGAAAAAATTTAATTGTAGAGTACTTCAACTGTGATGAAGGCGGGGAAGATTGCCCAATGAAGTTAAAGAGAGTGCACGAGCTGACTGTTGATGTAAACAAGTTCTACATAAGGGGAAACGAACACATTCATTTAAAACAGGGTCTAGCAAGTGAGCACAAAAAAGTTATCCGTGATGCAATACAGATGACTCCAGATATGACACCCTATGCATTACTGGAAATTTTACGACAAAAATGTGGCGATGTTCCTTACAAAATGCAATTGAAAAACTTTGTTGCGTATGAAAGACGAAAGTCCCAACCTCAACTGAATTACGTCGGTGAACTGGCAAATTAAATATCACTCGTCTCTTTCTCAATGTCAATGTACATGTCCATATTTTTTAAAATGTTTTATCTGTAAGCATACAATTGGAGTGGCAGCAATGAAAGGTGACTACGAAATTCCACTGCGGGCCAAAACTATTCCTGTAGGTCAGAAGAGGAAAAGGGGACGTCCAAAGAAAACAAAGAAAAGTCTTTCGATACAGTAATATTAATGATCTTATCATATGCCCTGATACGTCCACCGTATATTAAATTCTTTCCTTACACTACTTTCGACTAATTCATTCTGACTAATTCTTTGTATTTCTTATCCATATCATGCAAATTATAAAGATAATTATACCTTTATACCTATTACTACACTACTTGACATTTACAGAGAAATTATTTGTAATATAATTTGTATTCCTGCAATTTACGGCAAGAGTGCGTATGGTGCTAGAAACAAGGGTTACTGCTGCACTGTTTTTATGGAAGAGTCTTATGTAGACTTTACTTTCAGAGACAACTATTATATAACTTATCCAGCACAGCAAACATTCATTTACTGTCTAAGCAAAGAACGATATCACAGTAGGTCGTTGTCCATTTGGATTGATATAATGGACAAAAGTACGTGGCTAGTATTGGTAACAAGTAGTCTTTTTGCCTATGCGCTCGTGTTTCGTTTTGCGAAAAATCAATTCCTGTTTGAAAATATTACTAACTTTTTCCTTTCTGCCATTGCAATTATTCTCCGTCAAGATCATAACCAAAGAAAGCTTTTCTTGTATGGAATTTTATGTTTCACTTTGCATATTTTTGCAACTCTTTACGAAACTTATATCACAACGGAAGTTATTGCTCCTGCCGACAAAAATATTATGAAAAGTTTTGGTGAACTAATCGAAAATAATTTTAAAGTCATTTCTGTCATTGGACAATTAAACGGATTTACTAAAAGCCGGGTTTTGTAAAATATAACATCACTGACAAAGAAAACTCAAGCGTTTATTTTTTTGAAACTAATAACATTGAGAATACAACTATCGTCAATGAAATTAATAAACTTTTATCACAACCGAAACTTAAGCTCTTTCTTCAGGAGAGCAAGTCCACGGCTGATAAGCATTTATTTTACTTGAATGAAAATCTACCTTTCATGAAATGTTCAACAACAACAGAGTACATAGACTCTCGACCCCTACAGTGGACATTTTTTGGATATTTTCGTTCTGAATTTTACAATGTGATCAAAGAATTGAATGAAGTGGGGATACTTGCCCTTTGGCGACGTCTTAAATATTTTAATCCGGATTTGTTCCGATTCAAGGAACGGCAAGCTCGACAGGAATTTCTTAGGCTTAGTTTTGAAATGAAAATTGGAGTGTTTTTCCATTTTCTTGGATATCTCGTCTTTCTTCCTTTTACAATTTTCTTGATTGAAGTATATTTGACATTACTCGTTCAAAACGTGCGTGAAGTTTATCACTTCTGGATGTTATTTCGGTGAAACTCATCTTACCTCTAAAATGGCACTCTATGGAAATGTAATATTAACTGTTGTTTAATTTTGATTTTTTAACCCAAGCATACCTGGCTAGGCGGCTTACGTGAATAATCAATCTCTATGTCTGCAGTCGGGTAGTGGGTTCGAATCGCGCTTGGGGTATAAGGCCAGAGATTGTTTGTGCGAGGCACGAATGGAAAGATAGATAAACTAACTGTGGGGTATCGGAACTATAGTACCTGAGAGGCCCAAGCCCCACGGGATTCCGGGTACAGTAGGGCAGAACCCCATCAGGCACACCTGTGTGTGAGGCTATGAATCCATCTAATGACAGCCTTTGACCTCTCGGCATTAACTAACAACAATGCCTGTCTCAGGGGAGTGAGCCCTGGATTATAATGAGCCCGATTATGTGGCCTGAGCCCTGGACACCTTCTCTATAGAAGGTTGTTCGCCTCTTATAACAGAACAGAACAGAACAGATTGATTGTTTTGTTAACTCCTGTTCTGGGGTATGCTATACCGGTGGTGAGACTACAACGTCTGTGACAGGCGCAAACTCTAAGAGGACACTAAGTGGTCCTTTTTGCTGTGAGCCTTTATTTTATTATTGTATTTTACTTTGTGTGTTTTAAAAGAATTTTTAGTTTCATTTTTTGAGACAAAATGTATGAGTTGTTAGATAATACAATTGGAATTTATTGTCGATCAATGAATAATGTAGTTTTAGTTAACTTAATATATTTCTGAAAAGTATTACTTACTTAATGGTTACTTAATGGGTATAGCAAGATACTTATCTTATTATTAGTTGCGCCAGAAAAAGAATTGGAATTAAATTTTCATTTGGAACTCAAGTTATCTCAACTCAACGCTCAACGCAGCTTCTTTCGCAGCTCTCTACTAAAAATGAAGAGCGGACATAGGCCGAATAGAACCCTATTCATCCCCCATAAGTGGTCGAATCCTTTTATGTTGATCAGTATGGCATCACCTGATCTAGTTAGGAGTTGTCTAGGCACTTTGGGGTATAGAGGTAATGACGACAGAAACTTTTTTTGCATTGAGCCTTAAATTGGAACGATACAGCGTTTTCCATTAGGAAAATATTAGCAGCACTTGTACAATTTTGGGAAGCATATTTTTATTGTAGGGAAGCGAATATTGAAATTTCGGGAAACAGGGTTTTAATACTTAGAAAACCAATCTTTAATTAATTATTTATGAAGGAAATTTTGTAACGCGGTTGTCCAAAATATACCAAAGCAATATAAAAGTTTTAATGCTATCCTTCTAACCAAGAAGCGGAAGGAAATTTTTGACTCCAAATCAATCACCTTTTAATGACTTACTGTTTTATAATTTTTTAATTATCTATCTACTTTTTTTCACTGTAAAAAAAGCGATATAAAATTCATGAAAAGATATTCATGACTTTGTTTGAATTTATTTATGACAAATAGTTTTATTGGTAGAAGCGGCGAACTTAATATTTTAACTTAGTTAAAATATTATCTTCAGTTTTACGAAAAATAACGTAAAAAATATTTTATATTGAAAATTCAAACATAAAATTGCATTGGAGAGTAACCAATTGAAGTACCAAAGCATCAAGGGATAATTCTTTCAAGTCATTTTGATATTTGATTACACAATTCAGGCTTTCACTAATATTATTAGTCGGTAGTTGATCTTTGAATGCGGCAAACTTTGATACGGAAAACTTAGCAGACTTCATTATATCGGCTAGAAGATTTTCATTAAAATACTCTGATTACTCTTGTGACCATTAGAATTTGTACGCATCATACAAAAAGGTGACTTCTTCTTGAGTTTCTGAATTTAAAAGTTCAGATAGCTGGCTTCCTAAAAAAATAAAATCATCTTGCGATGTTCCCTTTGACCACCGTAACCATTCTTTGACATCTCTTCTAATATGATTCTTAAGCTTTATTGATATTAAAGCACGCCATATCGCATTCTTCGAAATGAAAACATCTCGTTTGTCTAAAATCTTACTCGTGATTTCTTTACTTTATTAAAGCAAATAAGTATGTGATGCTAAAAGGAGGGGCAATTACTTACAAGGTATACTCCACAAGTCTGGCCTGAAATATGTAGAGCCAAGATGTATCTGAAGGCATCAGTTTGGATAGCCATGAATGTTTTAGTATTTTGTATACCTATATTAGGACACGCAACAAATATAAAGCTCTACAGTAATTTAAGCTGAGAGTTTCGATTTAATTGTGTAGAAAAAACAATAGGCCCAATATCTGTGCACTTGTTTCTAAGCATCCTAAGCAAATAATAGCGGACAAATAGTGTGTGGATAAATACTGTGATCTAACCATAAATTATAATCGAAGTATTTCTTATATGCAATGACAAATACTACGGATGTTTATTTTCTATCTTCCTAAATACCTATCCTTGGAATACATTGCACATTGTTACACTCTCGACAATTCCTCAACACACTTGCCTGATACCCTAAATTCCCAACAATCCAGACCGCTCCACAGCATCTTGTCCTACATACCCTCATAAGTTGATGTTTTACCCAGGCCTCGACAGTCAACTCTCGTTTGCCTTACCGTTGCCAGCTCCAAATAAAGTACTCTCTGTTGTCACTCGACCTGTATTCCATTCTCACATTGACCCATATTACTGATCAGATGCCTAGATAAAAGAGCCTAGGTCAACATAGATTCCCAACATTTTTATACAACGAATGGGAGGATGAAGACAACAGACTTTAGTGAAGACGACTACGAAGAAAAGGAAAAGGACACGGACGACGAGGAGGAGGCAGGTGTAGTGTCAGGCCCAACGACAAGGACCCAAGGAGCGTATCACCAAAAAGTTCACCTCCTATTCCTATTCCAGTACCACAACCTAGAACCTTTCCTCCATCTCGTCCGGTTACAAGATCAATAACTAGCGCCAATAAAAACTAACACCATAAAGAGCAAGGCACACATCCTAATAGAAAGTATAATTTAATAATAGTAACTCTTATATCCATTTTCTTTCCAGATGTTTCCATTATTTACAACCTTACATTTCATCATCCCGAGATTGACGACATTACGGACATGGTAAGAGGTACATGCATAAAAGATCCGTCATCAGCAGATTGCATAGTTCTCACAACTTGTCAAGGACAATTGGAAAAGATCGGACAAAATCTAATACACAACAACCAGGTTTCAAGCAGGTTACAGCAAGCAAGTTTCAACCAGGTTACAGAAATCTTTTAGTTCCCTTAATAAGCAAAAGTCAATTAATGGTTTATAGTTATTACATTTTCTAAGTTGTTTTATGATTTTGCAATTAGAATTCTTATCGCTAAAAATATTTTCTTCAATTCCACTATGTACAGAAATATTGTCGCTTAAATGTCTATTTTGTTTTTTAATTTTAATTTTAAACAGATCGTAATCGGTAAGTATTCTTTCTTTAGGATTAGCTCTAAAATATGCTATCCATGAAATTTTGCGCTTACATTCTTCAATTGCTAATTTAATTTTATAGAAATTAGGATAAGTCGGTATACGGAAACTGAGACCCAAAGATAGAATATTTGATAAATGTTTAGGCATTATAATTGGACTTATTAAATTGTGAACAACTTCTTGGGATTGTTTTGAATTACAAAAAAGTTTGTATAGTTTACTAGTTTGAGATTTACTTATTTCTTTACCTTGATGATAGATTTTTCCCATATTGTAAAATCGGCGCCTCTTAACTCGTTTTCGATTTTTTCGTTTTCGTTTTTTCTTTTTAACTGTAGGCTTTCCTCCAATGGCTGATTCCTATTGAATTCGCTGCAGTAGTTCTGCAACAGATGTTTTCGGTTTATTGAATTTTTGTGAAGATCCTGTGGCATTAGAGTTTGATGTACTGTTGGATACAGGATTTTGAGATGCTGTCATATTCCGGTTAAAGGATTTCCTGCTTTATTGATTCGGCGGCGAGCCTGTTGTGGTTGTCGTCTTTGTGTATTCGGCTGATTGATATTTTCAGAGGTTAGAACTGAGGAAGGGTTTGACTGAACTTTTAATTGCTTGGCAAAAGTTTTTCTGTTTTTCAATTTTTCTTGCATTTTCATAACACTACTATCTGTGCATTGGAGAAAGGATTCGTACTCACTCTTTGTGGAAGAGCCTTCAAAATTTTCTTTCCCGTCTCGTATTCTTTGGTCAATGTTATCAGCATACCTGTTGAAAGCTGCTTTAGGTGGCTGAGATTCTTCTTTTCTCCAGCTAGGTTCGCTATCCACTACTTTACAAGTTTTGCTGGACCAGTCAATACATTTTATGTTAAAGGACTTTACAAATTCCATTTCTGCTTTTAAATAGTTAATTGCAAAAAAATGTAGAATGAGGGATTTCTTATCTGCTACGTTAGTGTCAAGATCATTTTGTATTGCTTCAAAATTCCTTAACAGTAGAAGTTCGGAAACAAATTCTGATCCACAGCTGGCTGATTCTTGTAGTTGAAGCATTAGTCCTCTACGCAAAGTTGTGAATTTTGCATGAGTAGAATATGGCAACAGTTGGAAACACGGGATTGAAAGTTTAGCTTGTGGATTCAGGACTGCTAGTCTACGTGCTGTAGCTTCCTGCATATTATTTTGAAAGTATTTTGATTGCATATAGGACATAAAGTTTTTGATCACAAAAATTTTTGTTTCATCTTTGATATCTGACTGTACAGTAGGCAGAATTTGTTTTATCATAGTTTCTTTTTCAGGTAGCATTGGAATGATGTCAATTTTAGCAAGAAGATCAAAATATTCAATAATAATGGGATCTGATAAGTCGTCAGTGAATTTACGTATTGCCAACTTTTTTGTAGGATCCAATTTATAAAGAAGATCACTTATTTCAGTCGATGATAGTGGTTTCATTTTCTTTTGCTTCCTGGGAATCTCAGTATCTTGCTTTCTTTTCGCTGAAAATGAGGTGTCTAAAATCGTGCAATCGCTCCCGCTTTCGTCTTCTTCGGAAAATCGTTGAGAGTTTTCTTTGAATCGTTTGAGAGAGGTCCAACATTTAGAAGAATGTAAAGAAGTCCATGGAAAGCGAAGTAAAAGATGGGATTTCGCAGGCAAAGTGCTCAGCTATTGTTGCGGCGTAGCGACGAAATCAGAGATTGAAGATTTATACACAAACGAGGAAGGTCTGGAAAACCACCTTGGCTCTCTGAAGGAGGAAGTCATCACAGATCACCAACATCTCATTGTGACAAACGTTTATTATTTTGAATAGAGATGCAAAATGTTTGTAAGTTCTATGTTTAGTGTAAATATATTGGAAGGGAAAATTAATGATGAATATGTGATTCCGAATCTTTCATGCTTTGGAAATTGAAATGAAGAATAAAGGTGAGTAGAGAAATGTTGACAAAGTTATTCACCAAAATTTTTGTAATGATGTAAGATGTAATGATGTAAGATAATGTGTGCAGAAATTGAGTGAATACCAAACCACATCGGATATTTTGAGCTGTTAGAAATGTAATCAATGGTCTGTGACCAAGACTGAGATGCACAATTCATAACCCAATTTATTTGTTTATTGATCGTAAATAGAATCGTAATTGGAAGGCAAATAGACCTATTGCTTGTAATTTTGTATTTCTTTAATCCACTTATCAGTTCTACTTGTTTTCCTACGGTTAGAAAATGACAGGGTTTGTCCTGGGTGCCATATATGTTATGTCGCATAGCTGATTGATATCGCGATTTCTTGGATTTTCCTGGAGCAATTTGTTGGACCAGATTTCTGTGTATATCATCATCCTGTTCAGCTGTCAAAGGTTTCCTAGATCTCCGATGTCTGTTTATGGCAATCCTTTTGGCTCTTATTAGATGCTTGTACTCCTTCTTTGGGTTACGTGTGGAACTCACCTGAGAATCCTAGAAAAGGGTAATTACTTTTAATAGAAATACAATGCGAATTCAAAATAAATTCAGGCAATTTACCGGTCTACAGCTTAAGTTTTCTTTGTTTTCAGCTCTTTCCCTCTCTTCAAGTTCAAGTTCGTCTTCGGAGCTGGATCCATCAGTAGTTGAAGCTTCTTTAGCTTCCATATCGATGAAGCCGTGACAATTGTTCCGGTGATCATTTTGATCTTCAAAACACGGATTTCTACAAAGAAAATGTGAAATAGCTTTAAAATATATATTAACAAATGTATGTCAATAATACGTCTACAAACAATTACTTCTTCCCTGGTTGTATCCTTGCTCTCTTAGCCGCGAATATGGGTCATCGGTTCCTGACTACGAGTCTGACACGAGATCAATTGTATCGCAATCGGATACTAGATCAATGATATCATGTACACTATAAAAACCGATATTAAAAATTTTTAACAAGCCTCAAACCTTAAAAGTTATTATTTTGGAAACTGCATTACATTTTAGGAAGAGATTGAATTTCTCCAAACGCCTCGTAGTCGTACAAGGGGTCAAAACTGAAAAGTATAATATACAGGCATTAGTAAACACCATTTAAAAATTACACAAGCCGGATGCTAAATAGCTTCCAACGAGCAACAACATGCTCAATACGGCTTTAAATGTGTGATGCTTACCCGATATGACAGTAACAATTGCAATTGTTTGGACATCACTGCAACAAACCGAAATTAAAAGATATTTTTAAAATTTGAAATATAAAAAGTTCATAATAAAAACTTACCACATTTTAAAATTCTAATATTCTGGATTAGACTACAAGAAATCGAAGAAGTATGATTCTCGCTATTATAAAAGATGGGCTTTTTTATGTTCTCACGATAGCCGAGTAAGTACCTAAACCGCTTCTACAATGTAGGTCAAGTCCATGGTCAAACCTTTGACTTGATCGATGCATTGCCCTGCAATCCTTATGCAGACGGAGTGGTTTCTCTTTTGCTGTGTCTGACAATCCCTACGGTTATGACTATGACTATATATGGTTGTCTTGAAGCTGGCCTTCTCTACTTTTTGTTTTAGTGTCGAGTTCTTTTCTATTACAATAATAGACTATTTTCTTAACTTTCAAGGCTCTTTTTATTACTTTTAGATCGTTAAATGGGTCATATACAGATCATCTTTGATATAGCATTGTAGTACAGCATTTATTAGGATTTATTAGTTTTCAGTATTGCTAATTTTATGTTTTTATTACACATGTAAATTATATTTGTATGTATAGTTTAATACATGATACACGTTGATTAATATAATAAATGGTACTAACTTCCACTAAAATTCATTCACGATTTATGCGATCTGAAAAGGGAAATGTACTGGACAGATATTCAGAACTAATCCATGTCATAATGAGGCTATGATCACTTATTCAATCACGACACAATAATCAATTGTATACAATCAAATCATGAATTTACCGTTACCGAAGTTACCGATAATTAAACCCCAACTACCTAAAAGATTTTTCTATATATTAAGATTCTGCAATAAATCGGTCAATAGTTTACGTTGCATCCAATAATATTTAGGTTCCTGGAACGAATGCGTTCACTTTGTAATGAGTCAGCTATTCCGTCAGCTATTCCGTCTAAGTAGATTCCAAAACTGGCCTCTTACTCTGGCAACAACGGCGAGTCGTAAACCTCGTATATTCTAATTTCGCCACTTTTTTTGCGGAAATATAATCTAAAAAAATATATGAAATATTTGGAATGGCATTCATGCGTTATAGTCTAAATACAATAACGTACCTTGTGGTAAAGGTGTGAGATGTGTCCACCGAGAGGTTTATTTTTGTTCGTCATAATCTTGGAACCATATCTCCAGTTGAACTGTTCTAGTATGCAACATCATTTGTATTACTTGATGTTGGTTTTATATTAACGGTTCGTTTACTTTTCTATGCCTTAACAAATGTCGGTATCAACCTTGGTGTTAATAGTTGAATTATACCGTCTTCACATTCCACCATGCAGTTTTCACACGGGTACACTCTTTGACTGTGGCTTAGATCTTCTTTGCGTACCATCGCCGTCATTGTTCACCAACAATCTGGGTACAACGTAATATTTTATGCTAGATGCGTTGAATCTACAATAGCAATCATCCTTGAATTGATTATTACAGTCGATGCTTTTACAAAATTGTTCGTCACCACTGCATTCTTGCATTTTGCCATCTTTGTCCCGACATGCGTCACAACATGTATACGAGTTCAGCGTCGTTGGTTGTAATTCTTGTTGCATGTGTAAGTTCTCGACCAGATTAATTTATTTTTTGATAAAATCCACTGTCGTGACTTCTTTACGAAACGTTCTTCCACAAAGTAACGATTTGTGTTCACTTAGTAATAACCTGGTAATTGGTGCAGTGTTATTGATTCTTTCGCACTCTCTATCGTGATCAGTTTTCGAAATTCACATTGTGCATCCATGGCCAGACAATTACCTGCTGTCGGGCTGACCACTTTTCGGAAACGGCATTCTAATCTTTGACCTTGACCAAGTGTGCTATTAAATACGTGCCCATCTCTAATTGGACAGCTGCAACATTGAGCCTGAGTAACATCGACTTTGTACAAATGTCACAAATGCAAATAGGCAAACTGATCTTTTCCGGAGGTGTCAAATCGGCTTGTCAGCCGAATTCTATTTGCGAATTAGTGCTCAATCATCTAGCAACGACTATAGATTACTCAAGTCTATTAGCATTGGGCAATGTGACAAAGGTGTACATTAATAACCACATTGAGTATATTACATACTTCGCCGATTATGTAAACATTACAGAGATGGAGATTATCGGTGGCGATTATGATGTGCCTATTGAATGCCTGCCAAGAACTATCAAAAAAGTTCGAGGAATTTCCCTTGTAGCTTTTCTACCCATCAAAAAACTTATCTTAGATGGTTATTCCTTCCAGGAGGCATTCAAAACCGTTCGATTGTTCCCACTTAATGAGTTGGTCAGCGTATGGAATCTTTGTGATTATACCAGTGCTGACCTTTAACAATGTTTTACGATTTCCTAATTAATTCAGTAATAAATAATCCTTTTAACTAATTTATCTACTTAGACGAATGTGTTACTTATCTACACAGCTCATAACTGGTGGGCACTTGAAATACGTATAGGGAGAACCGTTAAAGGTTTCAAATTGTAATTACTTGGTTATTAGTACTTTTAATTATACACACATTGTAGTATTTATTGTGTCTATATATCTATTGCAATTACAAGTCTCCTTTGTAAATCCGATAAAAAAATTTGTAATCCGGTGTACCACTGGAAATAAACTTGAGTGATGGGAAAAACATTTCTTTCGAGATCTAAATATGAAATATTTTATATCCGTCATTCCGTGCATAGCTATTACATAGCTATTACAATATATAGTATAGTTATCTCATATTTCATTACCAAAGTGTTGCAGGTGGAATCCACTGTAGGGAGAACTGAGAGAACAGCATCATGAGGCACACCTTTAGATATATAGATACCTTGTATAATATTTCTCTTTTGAAGAACAAGACTAATCTGGTCATACCTGTCTTAAACGTAGGATCGTCTATGAGAAAGTAGAAGTTGTTTTGTCGATCATGTTGGGTTTCCTATGTAATTTCCGCGTCTTCGCCTTTTGGAGTGTGAATCGGTTGATATGGGCCAGCTAGAAAAATTAGAAACTATACTTTAAGAACCATTTCACAAGAGTTGCTTAAAGTTTTTACTATAGTACATTCCTTGATGGTATCAACTCTCTGTCTGCGTCTATTCAACAGATTTGACTCTTCAAGAATATCGTAAATGCTCAGCCGTATTTCTCGATATTATTAAAGCAGTGAACGCAGACATGCTTGTCGGACCAGGTCAATAACATTATCTATCTGTATATCTATCTATCTGTACATTTTCTGTATATCCCTATCGCAGGTGGTTTGGTAATGAACGAGATGCGTAAAGTCGTGAGCGACACCAAGTTCTTCAAAGTATATGTCTGAGGGTACCATTTAATTTGTAATGATAAAACAGTTATATAGGGCAAACAAGTTAAGCTTTAAATATTATATGTGCGTACATTGCATGTAATCCATGAACATGTAAACTTAACGAATGATATAATTATATACCATAAATCAAGTTTCTAACTTGTGGGTGGGTCTCTTACCGAGTAGACATTGGGGGTCCCGGGTAGTAATAGAGAATTTACGGTATCCCTAATGTACAAAGAAAGTATAGAGTTAGATTATAGTTTTCATTTACTGTATTGAAAGAAAATGTTTTTGCACATAAACGGTCATGAACCTTAATCATCTAAATGGTCTTTGAAACAAAAATTGACAGTTAGCAATTATTATCGAAATTGTAAAACGAGAAAGCACCACTATTTATTTTTCTCTCTTATCTGTTCTCGTTAGTTATCGACTCTACTTAACAATTCATTACTCACATATTTCATTTGTGGAACTTTATACTTAAGCTACTGGAGTTAACGTTATGGATTATACTTACTTTAGTTACAATTGAGTGTTACTCTTGTGTAGAATCAGTGTACTCTGTGTTTCATAGTATTGACATAAATCAATTCATCTTTTCACTCAGGGTGTGATCTGATCTCAAATGTGAGCTGCAAAACAGCTGTGTCATTTGTTTTAAAATGAGTACTTTAGTGTCCTATTTGTGATTCGTATACTGAATCCAGCCGCGCAATAACATTCACATTAGTGACTTTGTTGATTTATTTTAACTTTTAACTTTTTAATGAAAGGATGCGTTAGAGTACTACAGTGTTTAACTGTTGTTTTATAAGAGACTTCTATACCCTTCCTAATAGTTAGCTAGGCTATATAGAGCAGTATACCAATATACGTACTTCAGATACCAGAGGGGAGTTTTTTATCATTTATTTATCATGGAATTTCGTCCTATTTCGTCCTTTACATACTACCGTAATTTTGGTATTCCCAATATTCACATCCGTTATTTGTTAGTTAGTTATTTGACAAAGTTATTTGTCTTTCAACGAGAACACATTATAGGTACATTATTCTTTACTTCTTATCTTATTCGACGTATTTCTAATTACATTATGGATTTTTATATCATAGGGTACTTGTAAGTTTACTTATTTTGTGTTTAGTGAATCTACAAAATAATTAAGGTGTGTAATGAATTGTATTTTCACTACTTATACTTATGTATTTTATAACGAAACTACTGTACTAATTAATTAGTTTATTATTTAATTATTTAAGTCACTACATTACGATTTACTATGATTGTACTCTTCATCCCAAAATATTGTTTAAAGTAGCCTATTTGTATATATTTTACTGGTTTATGGACAAGCCTATACTGTAGAATAACTAGGTAGTTGATTAGTATTGTCTTTACATAATGTTATTTCCAGATCTAAAAAGTTCAAATTTTAAAATGTGAAATGTAAAATCTAATCACTCAGCTCATGTCTACGTAACTCTTTACCAAAGTCTGAGAATTTTAAAATATCGTTCTTCCAGAGAAGAAGAGAATAGCTGAACTGAGGTTATTGCTTGAAACTTTACCTCTACATTCAGGAAAATTAAACTAGAATACCTTGCTGTTTTCTCTTTGCTTTTCCATTAGAAAGCAACATGGATTGGTTATTTTATAAAAATCTATAAAATACCAACTAATTGTCTAGTTTATAAGTATTGAAATTATCTAAAGATATTTTTATTCAGGTAATACATTGTATCCCTGCTGGCTTAAACTTGTCATATACTTTTCATGATTCAGTAATAGTTAAGTCTAATTAATTAAGGTTGTCAGTTTTTTGTAAACAAACATTTAAGAAGTGGGCTAAAATTTATTCATGTGTTTATTGTCTTATTTTAATGGGAATGGGAAAGCAATGGAAAAAGAAAGACGAAATGGGAAACCGGTCACTGAATAAAAGTGAATAAGACAGAAATAACAACTGATTTTACGGAGTTCATTGGCTAATCAGAATTTATCATTTATTTTCACTAGTCAATAATTTGAAGTCATCTTATTTTCGTAATTTTTGTGTGATACTTCAAAATATTGCAATTTTGTTGTCTGTATTAAGTAGATTTCTGTGTTTCAATTTTTTAATTTGGGAAGCTTATAATTAGCAAAAATGTTAGAGAAAGAGTTTGTAAAATAAATTACAAAAAAATCCATATAAGCAATCTCTCTACCCAATAAGATCAACACGTGAGTGGAAAAGACGGTTGAAGGACAAGAAACAGGAGGAGGCTAGAGATTGGAGGTACGAAAAGGGGAAGGGTTCGAAATCCTATGGTAGGCAGTCGGTCGCCAAATCTTATGTCCATGGACAATGTCCCTATTAATTGCGCTTGGAAATAAGGTAGGCTATAATCTTCTTATGAAGGTTTAAATATAATGAATTTGAAATCTTTATTAAAAATTAAGTTGCGAACAACGCAATAGAGGATTATAGGAGAAAAAACGGGACACAGCTGCAATTAGACTACCATACAACGATCGATCACATTAGATGAATCTTTATATAGTAAAGGATTCCCTAGGATGTGCATCTAAAAAGTAATATACACTATACGGGTCAATGAATAACATTACAACACTTAATTAGAAATTCTACATCTAGTTTCTAAAACTAGATTTCTAGTCCTATTTCATTGCTTTAATGAGTTAACAAGGGAACCATGAGAAGTTAATGAGATACATCACGTTGTTGTACAATCAAAAGTAGTTCAAAAGTACGTAAATCATCCTAAATAAAAAATAATAAATAATTGTAACTGTGTTTTTATGCAAACAATATTTGGGTTTTGTAAAACCTTACGAAGTGTTATATTAAAAATGCGGTGAGAAATACTTCTATTGCATTAGCAGTAATAACGCTGTTTTAGCATTAAGAAGTTTAAGCTTATTTGATATTAAAGCACTACATATCTTTTTCTTCGAAATGAAAACATCTCGTTTGTCTAAAAGCTTACTCATGAGTTATTAAAGCAAATAGTTATGCTGCTAAAATGAGTGGCCATTACTACGCGATATATTTCACAAGTCTGTCTTGCAGTATTTGGAGCCACGAAATATTTGAAGGCTTCGGTTTAGACAGTCATGAATGTTTTAGTATTTGTATATACTTAGACACGCAACTAATAGAAAGCTCTACAGTTATTGAAGCTAAACCATTAGTTTCTTAATGCATTAGCATGCAAAAACCACAAGTCTCAAGGGACACAAAATGGCTCTAGAAATATTGTGTGGTAAGTGTAAAATTTCAATTATCTTTTATAGATTTCATATATTTCTATTTATGCAAATAAGGTTGTATTAAAAAACAAACGATGTCAAAGTACTATACTGCCAAAACAGTTTTCTTGAGCAATAAAAATTTTGTGTATGCGCACTGTTCAATATTGAAAGTATTTCAAATGCAAACAAATTTCGCATTTCAATCCGTATTTCTAAGAGGACAATATTACGATCTGCCTCATTATGTAGGCGAAAGCTAAATATGAGAATGCAACATGGGTGTGAATAACTACGTACAGGACGAAATACTAATTCTGTATGGACGACAAAGTAAACCACAAGACGAAACATTCATATGACGAACTATTCAACCAAAAACGACGAACATTTAAATTATTAAGACGACAGATTTAATACCACCGGTTATTTCATTTCCTTTTCCAATGCCTTCTTCTAAGATATTTTCCTTATACCTTGAAATTTTTCCTTATAGCCGACACGAATCTATACAGATTCCTTAATAAAACCAACATTGGCACGTGGCAAGTGAATATTGATATTATCGCCATAACATTAATTAAAATATATTATTCATTACCAATGTTCCCAGTATTTTGAATGACTCAAATCTTAACTGCAAACAACGAATGTCAATATTTCTGTGTAGGAAACACAATCGCCCCAATATATTCCTTTCCACTTGGCCCCAAGCATCCAAGGCAAATAGAAGCAAATATATAGTTTGTGCATAAATACAATAGAAAATTTTAAAACTATTATTTAAGGATTTTGGGAACAGTTTGAAAATTTGAAATTGGTTATCTTATTTTGAAATTCACTTTGATCTCAAAAATGTTTACAAATAAACACAGTATTACCTTATTTCTTTTATGTTTCAATTTCTTCGCGCATGGTCAAACTCAATTGTCTCTGTTTCCAAATTGTGACTACCAAGTGGTTTTGTACGAGAGTAATTTGAAGGATTATGTTTTCGAAAAAGTAATATTTTCACCACGAACGATTGTTGTTGTAAAAACTATTAATCTATATAAATGGTATTCCTACTATAAAAGGAATGGGAACTTAGGCCAATACTTATTGTCTAACACACAATGCAATGTATTTACATTAGTGGAACCAAGGGAGCAAAATTGGGAACTTGACGATCTACCGAATATGTTTGCGTTAGGTGCAGGTCGTCCAAATGACAACTACATGGTAATTAGCACAAGGTATCATTTCATGAGAATAAAAAAGCCTTTCTGGGAACAATTGAAGTTGACGATACCAGTGCATTTCTTGGTGGTCAATTCGTTGTTCAACGGTACTGACATGGCATTGTTAGCTGTGACTTCATTCTCCAAAGATTACACAAAATTTACGACCACAACCTCAGAAATTCCACTTAAAGGTTTTACAAGAAAAGGATTAAACAATAATCTTCATGAAATAGATGTCCCTACTCTAGATGTCTACTTGGATGTCAAAGATGATACTTATGAAGCGAGACCCGTTTGTGGTTCGTCACCTTACGTCCTCATTAGCAAGGGATTCATCAAATATTGCCTCAGTGTAGCTGGACAGTCGCCAGTTTTCGAAATAATGGCGCAAAAATTAAATTTTACGGCTCTTTACGGCAAAAGTGCATGGAGTGTTAGAGAAAATAGGTTATGCTGCAATGTATTCATGGAAGAGTCTTATGTAGACGTTCTTTATGGAGCAACCTATTATTTAACTTATCCAAAACAGCAAACATTCATATACTGTCTAAATAAAGAACGGTATCACAGTAGGTCGTTGTCCATTTGGATAGATATTGACAGTGTAGAGGAATTTAGCAGCTGCGCTGTTGTGTGGGGATAGAAGAATGGGAGGACGGAAGAGTACGTTGACTCCTGTGGTCAGCCATATTAAGGTGTCCTTTTTGGCGTTCGGCTCCTCGCTGCCTCGCTCCGTCCGCCAAAGCTATTTAGTTGAGTGTTGTGTGTAGTTTTAGTTAACTTAGAAGTTGAGTCTTCAGTCGTCCGGACGTGTGTTCCTGTTGTCTCTTATTTTCTGTTAAATTAATTTGTTCTTTCCTGATTGTTCTTCAATTGTCGTGCTGACCTGTGACCCAACCCGGGCTAAGCGTAACATTGTAGTATTTTCTTCATTATTACTCTTATTATAATATTTGTATTATTTTGGGCATTCTTATTTTTGTTTGTGTATGATTAATTGAAGGTTTGATATTATGTGTTCATGCGGTTGTAATTATTATATGTAATTGGCTATCTAAATTGGTTTGTGTAATTAAATGTGTACTTAATCTAATTGGATATTTTTCTTGCATTTCATTTAAGGGAATTACATCTAAAATGGAGAATAGGTTGAGTAATAAACCCTTACTAAGGTGATCTATGCCAGGGAATTGCATATTTCGGGCAGAAATCATCCCATTTTATTTACAAGATTTCGGGGTAGTTCTTCCGCAGCGGGTATTTCTACTACATGGAAGAGAATTGGAATAAGGTAAAAGCAATTCAAATCATTTTTGGGTGTAAGAATTCCTTATTTTCCCAGGTAGTTAAATATTCGTAAACCTCTCTGTTACCAAGCTGTGTGTTCCACTGTTTGTGCTACTCATCCCAGTAGTTATTTGGCCGTAATTTATTTTTTCATAAATTCGAAAGAAATTCCGCGCAGTAGTTAATTAATTTCAGCACGGTTTTCGGTCGAAGGAAAATAATTGAAGCACATTTGTCATTTTATTTAGTGGTCGCAATAGTACATCACGGTTCAGTAGTTTTGATCACCACGGAATTAATAGTAGAATACGGTTTACTTTTGGAAAATTTAGATTTTGAATTTTTTTCTTTTTCCGGCATCGGTAATCATTGTAGGTCATTCGTATGCACTTGTAGGATTGACGCAAGCACGGAAATAATTAGTTTTTTGTTGTTAAATGTTTGAGGAAACAGGAAATAGAGCAGCAGAACAGCACGGAGACGCGAGTAGTAGTTAGTAGTATAAGTAAAATCAAAACAGTTGCATACGTAAAATTGACATATATTTATTGAAGTCACTAAGCTGGAGAATACTGGGCAGGAATCCGAGGTTAGTTTTTCTTTGGCCCTATCGCTGAGTCAGATATGCAAGTGTAGTGATCCAATTGTTGTGCAACATAGTTTTATAGACGATTCAGAAAAGTGTAAGGCTAAGAATCTTTACGATTAGAGCCAGGCATTCATAGACCACCACGAAAGCTTTTGCCGTTACTTACTACAAGCTACTACGAATCGACGGAACATAGAACATAGTAAGTCGTAAGCCGCCACTGCCTCTTCGTTATTCGGCATCAACTTTAATTTGTAGCGCACCGAGGAGTAATTACTCCACTTAATTACGTAGTATGGAAGCACTACGACAAGAAATTGCAGACTTGCGAGCTGCAATAGGTGCGTTACAAGGCGCAGACAGAAATGCACGTAGAGTTGTGCATAGCGAAGCAATTTCACAATTGCGACATTACGATGGCACTTCTAGTGTCCATGAATTTCTCACTCGTCATGAAGCTGATCTTCAGTATATGCATTTGGATAACAAATGGTTGTTAGCTAATCTAGATCGAGTTCTAGATGGAGATGCAAAAGCACATTGGTCTTCTGTATGGCCTAACATACAAGTAAGAATGAATGCACAGGAAGCTAATTATGATTTGATTTGGCAAGAGAGCAGAGCAGAATTTGAACAACTTTTTGATCACAGAAACCAAAAAGCAAATTATAGGGCGCAGAATAGGGCCTTGAAATATGATCTTGGAGGTAATGCACAGAAGTATGTGACTAGTAAAATCAATATTTTGTCTATGATTAACTCTAGCATGTCGGAAGAGGAAAAGGTTAGACATCTAACAGAAGGTTTACCTATGGATCTGCGATTTTCATTAGCGCCACAAACCATTAACACTTGCAGGGCATTTCTTTCTGTTTTGCGTAAAATTTCTGAAACTTACGTAGCACAGAAAGTGGAAAGCAAAGCTGGAGGTAGCGAGTATAGTTTCATTTAACCTTTTTTCTTACCCATCCCTTTCCTCTGCACCTATGATGATGAGAACTGCTCCTTCAATCAAAATAATTGGTAATTTTTTGTGAAAATTCAGTAGATTGTCGTAGACGTAGTGAGAAAAGCCGCGAAAGGAATCTAGATTCCTATCCTATTTCCATTTGTCCCTAATGTTACATAAAAGATGAGAATAGTCCTAACATAATTTTATGATGCTTTAGTAATTTTTGTTGTATCTTTTGTTGAGAGTCATTGCCCTAAGATTTTCGGCGCCTTGCCGCCTGTAGATAAAAGGCCGATGAACCCAAAGTATGATGAAATGCGTTGCGTGTCAATTAAGAAATAGATAAACGGGACAAAGGAATAGTTTAAAGTAAATTAGTTGTGAAGAGGTAAATAGATTTTGCATAATAGTAGTTAGCTGCAAAGATGTTAAAATAGGTAGTACAGACTTAATGTATACCTAAGTTGTACTGAAACAAAAGACTTGACCCCCAATGAATTTAATTAGGTAGATTTATTTTGAGTAATAAATTATCTATAGCCGCTCTTGGATAGTAAAATACAAAAGTCGGACGCTCTAGACGATTACACCATGTAATATGGTAGCCGCACTTAGAAATAGTTAAAAATGAAATGGATAAGACGTTTACACCATAGATTATGGTAGCCGCCCTTAAATATTAAGTTTATGTAAAAATTAGACGCTCACACCATGTTGATAATGGTAATTATTAGTAGGTAGTACATCGCGTACTTTACCTAAGCCGCTCATAGAAAAGTTTGATGCTAATGTTAAATGAATTATGTAAAGATGTTAATGTTGATGTTAATTATGTACCTAATCTTTTGTTGAGTTTACTCCGAGTTTGCAGGTTACACTAATGACATTAGAGATTATGATTTGCCGCACGAGACATACTCGGAAGAAAAGAAGCCTGTTGACGCGATAATGACGAAACCTCACCACGGATAATCCATACAGGAGTAATGACCTGTAATCGTAATGTTCCTTTTGCCTACAAGTTGTAAGTTGTAGATTA
>CM036940.2:104750232-104835951 GCA_020352615.2 Yoshiicerus persimilis
ATACAAAAATTTTGTATGGCTTTCAAATCAACTTTTTTCAAAAAGTATAAAAAGGACCACTTTTTTTATTGTTGATGTTGGTACTCTAGAGGTCACTCTACAACTCTGCTATCTCACATTTTTCCTACCGCTTAGAGAAAATTTTTTATGACACTTGAGATTTCATACAAAAATTTTGTATGGCTTTCAAATCAACTTTTTTCAAAAAGTATAAAAAGGACCACTTTTTTTATTGTTGATGTTGGTACTCTAGAGGTCACTCTACAACTCTGCTATTTCACATTTTTCATACCACTTAGGGAAATCTTTTTATGACACTTGCAGTTTCCCCAAAAATCCAAATTTTTAAAATCAACTTTTTTCAAAAAGTATAAAAAGGACCACTTTTTTATTGTAGATTTTGGTACTCTAGAGGTCACTCTACAACTCTGCTATCTCTTATTTTTCCTACTGCTTAGGTAAATTTTTTTATGACACTTGAGATTTCATACAAAAATTTTGTATGACTTTCAAATCAACTGTTTGTAAAAATTTTGACATATTGTAACTACAGTAAGTGGAAATGCAATTACTGATGCTTTATTTTCACTTTGGATTAACATTCCTAAAAATGTTCTCTCGGGTCATTTTTAGATTTACATAAAACTGAAAATTAGGTCCTAAAGAGTATAATGGGGCCACGTGAGTACCTGGTAGACTGTTTCGATTCAGGATACCTTGATTATTTTTATAATTTTAATTAAACATAAAATGTGGGTTATTGTATTAAAATCTTAGCTGGAAAGCGTACGACGCTCTCAATTACGCGACCTCGTGGAGGGTCTTTGCAGGCGAACAGTCTACTACGTGTTTTAATTACTCATCTCTGGCCATTCAATCTATAAGATACCTAGGTCCTCCTGACACAACGACAGATTCAATCTCTTTGTACCTAGAGAGGCATTTTAATGGCCAAGAAATCACGATAACTGGACCAGCTATTACCTGTATCCCATTTGAAGTCAAATCTATTTTCAGTACCGGACAAACAAGATGGACATTATATACTGGAAGCAATTTTGATGGAAATGCAACTTGTTTCATTCCACGTGAATTTGTCTGGTATGATTTTCGCGATGATGTAATTACAAAAGTCGGGTCTATATCAAGGGGTTGCAACATTCGAATCGATTAATATTTACAGTAATGACGTGGCTCAATAAATGTCATCGTTCAATGTGAAATGCTGTATTATTTGAGCAATTATAAATAAATAAATCCTTCAATTGGTCTCCGTATTCCTGCTTTACTTACCAATTAATTTGACAAGAGATATTTGGCACTATACACTAATACCTCATTTTTACAAAAATTCGACAAACAATTTCTTCAAAATCCGGTATAAAAATTTACACTTCTGCCAAAGTCAGCTATATAAAGCAACCATTTTTTCGAAATAACGGAAAACCATTTTTAGCCAGACCCAGGGCTTGTAGAACAATGGAGTAATTATAAAAATTAAATTAAACTATTTCATCGCTAACTTTGAACATTATTAAAACCGAAAGTATTTTCAGCTTGAACTGCTTCCACCAGTACTACCGTTCTAGATATTTAATTTACAAGTTTTTTGTACATACAATGTTGTTGCAAAATTTAAAATACCATTTCTGTCCGACAATGGAGTCATTGACAAACAGAGCACCAAAGGAAAGGTCCAAAGCTAGGAAATCACATTTAAGAAAAACCATTTTAAGAATTGTTGCATGCATTTCTTGCAACAAAGTAGTGAACTGAACATATATATGATTTTGATGACATTTTACAAAAATGAAACTTCCAATTATCTATATCCTCTGAGTTAAATCCAAATATAACGGTTCAAAGTTAACTAGCATTAAGCTACCTGCTTTATAATTGAGCTGAGTATCTTTTCTAAGTGTAACATTAAAATTTCTAATTATGTAAACTAAAAATATTTTCATGGATTCATAAGAGAACTGAGAACCAATGCATTTTCTCGGACCGTGTCCAAAGGTAGTAAAGGCATACGGATTAATATAATGTTCTTTAGATTTCGCTCGGAATCGTTCTGGGAGAAATTTGTCCGGGTCGGGAAATACCGTTGGATTTCTATTAGCAGCCCAGGTAGCTACCATAACTGGTGTTCCTCTTTTGATAGTTATTGACCCATACGTCCAGTCTTTATTACAGATTCTTTGTGGGCCAAAAATAGCAGGACACAGACGAAGTGATTCCTTAACGCAAGCATTTGCGTAAGGAATTGTAGATTCTTTGATAGTTTCGCTGTCAATCATCCCATCATTATTTTCTACGGCCAGATCGACTTCCTGCTGAAGCATTTCTTGAATTTTGGGATTTTCAGCGATGTAAAGGAGAAGGTGGCTAAGAGATGCTGCTGGAACTTCGTAACCTCCAATAAAAAAGTCGATAATTTGAGCCAATACAGTATTTTCAGTAAACCCATTGCTCTCAGGTTTCCCCGAATTTACTTTGCACCAAAAATCTAAAAGTGCATTCAGTATGCTTTTGTTATCAATGACTTCATTGCGGGGCTGAGATGCAGAAAGAGAATTTAAAATACTGCGAAAAGTCTTTTCCAAGTATAGAAAGTGATTGTTTTCGAGCGTAGGAGAAAATCTTTCCAAGAATGGAAATGAAACTGAAAGATCAAATAATAATAAATGTAACTACATACTCGTGTTATCCAAGACAGTAATGAACAAAAGATTCATGAACTTTTTAGAAAAGAAACTTACGACTTAATGTATACATCCAATTGTACTCCTTTTTCTCTCCCATGAAGCGTTTGAATGCGTTGACGAATTCATTTCCAAGAGTTTGATTCATCTGAACACCGAGAACAATTCGAGAAATCATATTCATCATATAAGGAATCAATTTCCTAAAGGTGACAATTATTTTTCAATTATCTTCCATGATAATCTTTGTAAAATTGTATTGTAATTGTAACAAAGCTGTGTGAAAATGGTTAAGAAGACTAACTCTCTGCAATCGATTTTGATTCGACCGTCCGTTGATTCATTCTTAAGACTGTGTACAAACTCATTGGCACATTGGGACATGACACGAACTGAAGACTTGAGCATTGCAGGGGTAAACATGTGGGCCATTATTGATCGAAGCTCTCTCCATTTGGTGCCTAATTTCGCAACCCCAAATTAGTACAATCAGTTTCGACACTTCAGAAATTTTAAGAATGTATTTTAAAAATGAACTTAAAAAGAAAGAATAAGAATCAAGAATTTTAAGAATTCTTACTAATAAAATATACCTTTACTGAATCCAATTATCTCTTTTAGAATAGAAGAACCAAGATTAATATCTCTTCTATCGCAAAAGTACTCATGGTCTTTTGCAAGTATTCTCCTGATAAGTTCCGGGTCGGCAATAAACACTTGAGGTACCCCTCCAACGTAGGCTCCCCAGATACCTCCGAATTTACGGTACCTCTTTAGGTCTTCCAAGTGACGAACATTTCTATGGAAGTAAGGATCACTGCCCAAAAATAAAGATGGTTTATCAACTGGAATTCCACAAGACAAATTCCATAATTTCTTCTTCCGTACAAAATAACGCAACAAGTGAGAAGCAAAATCAAAACAATAAGCAAGAAAACTATCATATTGACTAAATAAGAAAACCAAATGATACAAAATTGTACAATAGTGGTTTACTTTACTTTTGTTAATTGTAGATCAAACTGAAAATGTTCTAGTTTATATACCTGTGTGAATATTAAAAAAAGACTGAAATACAGTTAAATGAATCATAGAGAAGCTATGGTCTTTATTGTAATCGTTCAATGCAAAGTGGAAATACCGTGAAATGAATTTTATTACCCGCGTAAGAACTACCTATACTTGAAACGGTAAGTATCAAGTATACATATAAATATGTATACTTGATACAGCATAATACTCAAAACCCTTTTTTTGTCTTCTATCAAAATAAATTCGGTACGATTAAATGCCGAGGGAAATCTGCGATCAAATTTCACTTACTATATTTCTCGTCCTACGAAATAATTCATAGTTTACTGACGCAAATCGAGTTGTCAGCTTTTTATATTTATTACTATAATTATTTATTACTATAATTATTTATTACTATTGTTACATGCTTATATTTATAATTATACACTATTAACAAATATTACATAATATAACAGAGTAAAAAGCAAAGTCCAAACTAAGGACTTGAAGGGAAGTCAATTGGAATGCAGAGTTTCCTTACCTAATTAGGGTGAGTTGAACTTTACCTTGAGTCTTCCGCCAACCAGCGAAAGAGCAAGAAAAGTGAAATTGTATTCACACAATGCTTAAGGGTTCTCCCCTTAGCGCACCCTCATCTCACAACAATCCTTTCGACTCACACACAGAGCAATGCTATTCTTAGACTCACACGTGTATAAGAAAAGCAGAGCCAGAAAGTAACGAAACTCCACATCTCAATTTCCTCCCACAAACAACCGAAATTCTCAGACACATAATTTTAGTTTTACAAAATATCACTCTCGTTTTACCAGTAGAATTGAAATGTTATTCTTATAATATTCTCTTTGGTTTAAAACTTTTTGATGAGGAAATTGAAATTTCGATGAGGGCTTACTTTGAATCGAGCTCTTAGAGCAGTTCTTACACGTCCATCCGCATCTTGAAGGCTTTGTAAAAATTGCTTGTTTTTTTAGGCAGGATCGGTGACATACTATTTCACAAGAAATGCAAATGTAGGATATCATGAGCTTATTTTGAGATTGACATAATGAACATTCTGGGTGCTGTTCTGTTACGCAGTTGTTACATTTCCACATATGTGAGTTCTTCATTTCATGAAAAGTTTTGTAGTTTACCGCTAGACAGGTTCGGTGAAATGATTTGTGACATTCTTTGCATTTAATGATGAGTTGGTTTTTTCTTACTTTATTACCGCTGATGCATAGCGAGCAGGTAGGGCCAGGATTTAGTATATTTACACCAGATTGTAGAAAGAGGAGCAGAAGGGATATTCTTGGTCGAGGTGTATTTTTTCCAAAGAATAGTACTACTAAGCAAGCGATTAGCGTTATCTTCTTTTGCCACGAGTTCATTTGCTTGTAAGTTTGGTGAAATAGGCTGTAGGAGGGCATAGATATTGACTTGGAGTATGGTGTTATTTTATAGGCTAATACATAGCTTAGTATTAGTATTGTGTCTTGAAAGTTTATATATCTGTACTCTCGGCTGGTCCGAGTCCAGTAATTTGCATAATGTATCGGTTGAACTAATCTCCATGAGGCGGAATCATGTCTGGTTTTGTGTGACGTATGTATTTCTAATAGAAAATTGTTCACCTTGATATCGAAAAGATCAATTTGCACACTAAACTCAAAACTGACAGTTTTACAAATGGTATATTTAAGATCACAGTTCAAAATTGCACATTTGACACCATTTTCGGCTTTTGTCACTTCAATTTGACTCACTATTAATACAAAACACACGGAGCTCAAAACAGCACAGCCCATCTTCCCTCTCCCTCCACTCCCTGCCATAAATAAATATTATAAACCAAGAATAAAGTATGCTCAATCAAGAGAGTTACTCAAATATCTACGGAAAGCTTGTTTAGTTACCTTCCAACCTATAACACATTTTTATGGTGGCCGTGAGTGTGCTAGGCAGTCAAGAGTAAATCTGCCTCAAAATCCGAAGAACCTGTGAAAACTACAACTTTCCATTTCCAAATTACCCCAAATGAGTCCATAAAGCCTATTTTTCCAAAATTTCGAAGAGCTACACTGGCATTTATGCCGGGGCAGCGGAAGCTATGTCAAATTTCCTGTAGAATTTCCACAACATAGACAATTTTTCCCATATTAAATATTTTTTTACTGGCTTTCGAGCCGGGTCCCCCAAAATTCTGGCAAAATTTTTCAAAAATCTTAAACACTTAGATGAATTTCCAGAAATTATTCAGAAAATCTCAAATATAAACTTAAGACAATATATATGTTAGCATCAAAATTTTGAAAACCTAAATGCCCGCCGGAGGCGCTGCTCAAAATTTTAAAGTTAATAAGACACTTAGTCAAATTCTTCAGAATTTTAGTAAAATTATGAAATTATGATAATTCCAAAAATAGAATATACTATAATAGATCTTTTAGCACCATTTTATCGGAAACCGGTAGAACGTATGGCATCTTATCCACAAAGTACGCTGACTACATTAGACGTTAGTCCAGTCCAAAAATCTAAAGTCGACTTTGCGACACCTAGCGGCACAAAATGCACATTAGTCTTAGATCCTATTACTATTAAAGTTTATCATCTCAATATTGATAAAACCAATACAAAATCAATTAATGCTTCAAACAAATCTTCCAATAAGTCTAGAAAGTAGATATTTCTTTCAAATATTAAAATATTAGGTAATAAATAATTTTCTAAGAAAATCATTCATCAAAATGCCTAATAATCAAATAATAATAAATAATCCTACTCCAGGAACTACTATAACTATAAATATTGCCAAACCAACTCCTGCATTTCTTAGGAAACCCAAATATAATAGACAAAATAAACAAGTTAAGCCTTTAACCTGTTATACGTGTGGAAACAATCATCATTATAGGCAATGCAATTCTTCAAACAAATTTAACGCTTTCGATTAATTTTTACATATTTTACGTTACATTTATCCAAATTTTTACTAAGATTTCAAAATGGCAGCAAAACCTGTCAAAGTAGCCGCAGTACCAACAAAATTTAGTGGTAGGAAAGAAGAAGACGCTTATAAGTATCTTCAACAATTTGAAATAGCAGCTACATCAAATAGTTGGACAGAAAAGATTAAAGTTATTCAATTACCGAACTATTTAACTAACAGTGCTCAAAAATGGTACATGAACTGGCATGCCAAATGGTTAGCAGATGCTACAGCAGCAGCAGCGTTAGCCAATGCAGGATTAGCAGCAGGTGCACCACCAATACCAGTAGCAGAATTAACATGGGCAGAATTGACAACTGCGTTACAGTTAGCCTTCAAAAACGTTTCATCAAAAGATGAAGCGGAAGAGAAACTTTTCAATAGGAAGCAAACTATTGTTGACACACCAGAAGCGTACGTTTACGATATGCTTGACTTAATAAAAGACTACGATCCTATTATGCCAGAGGAAAGTAAACTTAGACGTCTAATGAAAGGCCTGAAACCTTCATATATGCAACTAGTAAACCCTATGCAACCAGACACTGTTGAAAAATTCTTAACATGCATGCGTAAAGCAGAAGAAACCTTACGTATGATTCATTTAAATGAGGATATTAATAATATCAATATAGAAGACAACATTGTCGCTAATAAGTTAGACAAGCAGATTGAAATTTTGACAAATCAATCTACAACTCTGACTGATTTAGCTGGCAAAATTAATAATGTAGTTCAGGAAAAAGGAAATTCACAAAAGAATCCACCAAATTCCAATAACAGCAATCAATATAGGAATAACTACAAACGCAATTCAGTTCAGTGTCAACTGTGTGGAGCATTTAACCATACAGCAACTACTTGCTATATTATGAAGCAAAATCAACAATTTTCAGGTAGACAGCAGAATAGAAACAAGTATTGTTCGATTTGCAACCGTAATAACCATAACACGAACCAATGCGATTACAGAAACAAATCCCAAAACCAGAATCAATCGAATAATAGACCAAGACGTGGCAATTGCCATATTTGCAATAAACCAGGTCATTGGGCACCAACTTGTAATCTGAAATTCCAAAAAAACGGAGCAGGGCGGAGTATTCAAACCACCCAAAACACTCCGCCAAATCAAGCATAAAACGTAAAAAATATCACAGAAGACATTTACATCATTATGTCTTAAATATATGCAATCAACCATTTGATACAGGTTTAGCTAGAGTCAATGGATTCATCAATAATAGACCTGTAGTAATTTTAATAGATTGTGGTTCCAGTATCTCTATTGTAAATTCATCTTTAATAAACTCAAAACCACATCAATTGAACCGTAATGTAACTTTAAGAGGCATCACAAATAACAAAATATCCATTCAAGGATGGAGTACATTTAACTTATCATTTAAAAACATTTCCCAAGTGCTTCAGACAAATGCATTAGTTGTGAATAATTTTAAATATGATTTATTACTAGGCAATGACTTTTTCAAACCTCACAAATGTGAACTACTGTTTGGCCCAGAATTATTCAAAATAGACAATTTTTATGTCCCAATGAAACCAATAGAATTGCTATGGGATTTGAATGATGAACAAATTCAAGTTAATCATTCATATATATATAGACCTTCAGATTGGGTAGCCATGCAAAAGCATAAACAAACAGTAGCGCAACATTTTAAAACTGAAAATAGAAATCGTCAAAATATTCAAACTTCTGTAAAAACTTATGTAAATACAAATGTAAATACAACTTGGATCATACCAGAAACAGTTAAAGCAAATGAGAAAGTAGTTGAGAGAGAACAAATTAATGCTGATTCTAATAAGAAAAAGCATTCATTTTATTTAAAACGAAAAGCTATAATAAGACCACATACTTGTCGTCGAATTCCTGTAATAGGAGGTAATAATTTTACCAGTTTAAATACATTTTCTATGAGTTTAGAATTAGCTCAAAAGCAGTTATATATGCCAGATATTCTATTGCGGCAAAAATACCGCAATAACATATTTTTACCAGTATATAATATTACTGATTCTCCAATAGAATTGGAACAAGGATTTTTAGTAGCCCAAATGACTACTTTTGATGATTTACCTATAGAGGAAATCAATCATGAACAATTACCTATTAGTAAAATAACAGAAGAATGTTCCGATCAAGAACATTTAAATAAAATTTTTAGTAGAATATCTTCTCGTGCTTCAGAAAGCGAGAGAGAAATTTTGCAGTCGGTATTAAAACAATATCCAGACGTATTCGCCAAACCTGGTGAAATAGGAAATATAAATTGTTATAAGCATCGCATCATTTTACTAGATGACGCAAAACCAATCAAAAAATCTCCTTATAGGAAACCAGCGCATCTAGAACAATTTGAAAGAGAGACCATAGAAGAATTATTGAATAAAAATATTATTAGACCCAGTCACTCTCCCTGGGGTATGGGCGTTGTAATAGTCGCCAAAGGACATAAATGTGATGGCAAAGTCACACCGCGTTTCGCAATTGATTATCGTCCTTTAAATTTAAAAACATTTAAAGATGCTTTTCCCCTACCTAATTGTGCAACAGTTTTAGATTGGATAGGTAGAAGATCCAAATATATTTCTATTATGGACACAGCTAAAGGCTTCTGGGGATTATCTTTAGAAGAAGATAGTATCCCACTTACTGCATTCATAACCCAATTAGGATTATACGAATGGTTAAGACTACCCTACGGAGTCTGTAACGGTAGCTCTGCTTATCAGAGAGCAATTTCAATTATACTTTGCGGTTTATTATGGAAGAATGCTTTAGCATTCATTGATGATATTATATTAGCAGATAATACAATCCAAGACCATGCATCTAATTTAAAATTAGTTCTTCAAAGATTTCGTAAACACGGAGTAAAAATTTCTATTCCCAAAAGTAACTTCATTAGTTCAGAAGTCAAAATTTTAGGACACATAATTACTCCCGAAGGTATTTATGCAGATCCAGCAAAAACTCATTCAATTAAAACCATGCCTTACCCAAAAAACATTAAAGAATTACAATCATTCTTAGGATTTATTGGTTATTTTAGAAGATATATCAAAGGCTATGCTACTTAAGCACAACCTCTATCAAAATTAATTCGTAAAGATACAAAATTTGCTTGGCAAAAAGAACAAATAGAAGCTTTCGAATTATTTCGAAACTTATTGATTAATCCACCCTACTAACTTTTTATGACCCTGAAAAACCAATTCACATATTTACCGATGCATCTAGCTACGGCATAGGCGCAGCATTAATGCAACCCGATGATCAAAATAGGGAACACCCAATTTCATATTATAGCAAAACATTATCGAAAACGGAACAAAATTATTCAACTATAGAAAGGGAATTCTTAGCAATTTATTATGCACTCAAAGTTTTTCACCCATATATTTATGGAAGAAAATTCACAATTTATACTGATCATAAACCCATTGTAGGATTAAAATTTGCAACTAATACGACTAAAATATCTAGTCGACTCACCAATTGGGCATTATTACTTCAAGAACACGACTTTGAATTAAAATATAATAAAGGTTCACAACATCATGTTGCGGATTCCTTATCTCGATTACCCGAGAATAATTTATTAACAATATTTACGAATGCTGTAGAACATTATACGACAGAAGTATTAAACATATCTAACTCAGATTTAGCGGAAATGCAGAATTTAGATTTAGAATGTCAAACATTGAAAAAATCAATAGCTACGAATAATAAATATATAATACAAAACAATGTTTTGTATAATAAATCTAAAGGATACATGCGTCCTTATATTCCAAAAATACTACGCACAGATATCTTAAGAGATATACATACAATACCCTTATCAGCTCATTTAGGATTTACGAGAAGTTATTTAAAATTAACACTCAGATTTTATTGGAAAACTATGAAAACAGATTTGTATAATTATATCAAAAACTGTGAATCATGTATATCCCACAAAAGAAAATATGGAAAAATTCAAGGATTACTGCAACCCTTACCAATTCCCAATTTACCTTTTGAAATGGTATCTACAGATATATTAGGTCCATTTCCAGAATCTACTTCAAATAATAAATATGTAATTAATGCAATCTGTCATTTTACAAAATTCGCAGAAATTAGAGCAATACCAGATCAGACAGCTCCCACCATAGCTAAATTTTTAGAAGAACAAATATTTTGCAAACACGGTTGTCCAAAATATTTATTATCAGATAATGGTAAAAGTTACGTTAACAATATTTTGAAAGCACATACTCAATTATATGGTGTGCAACAAAAATTTATAACCCCTTATAATTCACAAGGAAACGGTTTATCTGAAAGATTAAATCAAACAATTTCAAAAATGATTTCACATTATGTGAATGAAACTCATAATAACTGGGATGTCAATTTAAATCAATTGATCTTTGCCTATAATACTACTAGGCAAGAATCAACAAAATTTTCACCATTTTCATTACTATACAATCGAGAACCAACTTTTCCATACCAATTTGATACAACTGACTTTTCAATAACTAATACAAAATTGCAAGATATTAAAACACTTCGTAATTTAGTGAAAACTACTTTAGAAAAAGAGCAATTAAGGTATAAAACGCGCGAAGATAAACATCGCAAACCAATATCATTTGAAATAGGTTCCAAAATAAAAATTAGATATCCAAAGAAAATTAAGAAAGGATTATCTCATAAACTCGTCGATCTCTATTTAGGAGAATATGAAGTTTTGAAAAAACTTAATGACTTAACGTACCAAGTTAAAGACTTGAGTACGCAACAAATAAAGAAAACTCATGTTAATAGAATGAGATTAATAGAAAAATTTCATATTACTGAAGATGAGGAATACGAAATTTTTCAAACTTTAGAAGATTATGAAGAGGAAATAAAGAATCCTCAAAGATTATTTAACAACTCTCAATTACAACTACACTATAACACCTTTATCCCATTCTCGTTTGCACATGTACAAAAACAATATGATCCAAAAACTGTATATAATTTTATGAAAGAAAACAATATTAATGATGTACTATTATTAAAACCTCGAAACTTAGAAGGTGTAGATAAATTTTACTATGAACAAAAATTATCAGAGCTAAAAACTATTTCTAACCCACTTAGAATTAAATATGTAGAATTACAATATCCATTCAATAATGAATTAATAGAACATTGGATACCAAAACATAAAAATAAAAACTTATTAATTATAGGTTCCAATATAGTTCAATTTTTTGTTAAATATTTATTGTTAAAATATGTAAAAACATTAATGTACCCTTCATTTCTACAATTTTTCTGTGATTTGTCAAAACAGGTCAAAATAAGCTTCTCAGCAATTAATGAAACCTTCAAAGAAATTGCTAACGACTTTCAGCAAATCCAGATAATATCAGATCAAAGCGACTCTGAAGATGAAGAAAACCCTAAAATCGTAACTCCAAAATTTCGTCGTGGAACTAGAATTCGCCGTCGTCCCGTTTGGCACTCATCATACCGTTTTGTGTACACTAAAACTGATTAACAATACATAACTAAAACATTACATACTTTAAACACAACATTATAGTGAGACAGACACAAATAAAACACGTCAGCAAAATGTTTTCAATTTTAGTGATGTGTATGATAACCCTAGTGCATTCCCAAAACTCTATAAACCCCATTAATCTCGACTTACACCCTTCAATCCATGATTTGTTCAATACCCTCGATAAGAAAACTGTACCCCTCTATTATTGTCGTGGTTGGACAACTGGAGTCCTATGGAAAATTCCACCCCCAATCGATTGTCCACTCATTCCAATTAAAGAACCTTCAACAGTTGTAGACATAACATTCTGGTGGCAAGCGATTACTCATCTAACTATGAACGCCTACGAGTGTTACAAGATTGAACATTATAAAAGAAAATCTTGGTTCTTCTTTAGTTCATGGTCCGATGATGAAAAAGAAACCCGAATAGCTGTAACTGAAAACGAATGTAGAAAGATGGTTAAAACTCTACTATCCCCCAAAGGTGACACGATGGTTCGTCTAATGGAAGGTTTCCATGGAACTAACATCAAAAATGACGTAGACTTTGATTGGCCTCATACTATTGAAAAGACAGTAACAAATTATTTTGTTGCTCAACTACAAGTCTCTGTAAATAATGTAGATAAAACCATCATAACAACTTCAAAAATTACGGAAAATTGTAAAGCTACAAGAGGTTATTGTCCAACGGAACAAGGATCACTTGTTTGGTTACCTCATGATGCAGAAATCTGTAGATTGAAAAAAGGACATTCTACAAAATGCTTACTAACAGGAGACAGAATGTCTTGTCCCGAACTTAACTTAGCTATCAGTGGATTATCGACAGCTATCTTTTGTGATATTCAAATTGGCCATAGCTACCAAGGAGTTCTTTACACACAAGATATTCCAAACACATTAAACCACAGCATAATTACAACTGCTGAATTGGAAAATATCATAACTCCACCGAAAAAATCCAAAAGATCAATTCGTCCCCCAAAAATAAAACCAGATTCCCAAATTAATGCCGAATTTGAATTTTTGTATGAACAATTAGCTTCAAATTTAACATTCGGTATACAGACAATTCACCGTGAAGTGTGTAGATCACATCAGTTAGAGTTAGAACTTGTCCGTGCTCTAGCTGAAGGTGGTCAACCCAGCTTAATGGTTCGCGCTTTAATGCGAGATCGTCGTTATCGTGCAGTTCTCAGTGGTGACGCATTAAATGTGTTCAAATGTTCTGAAATTTTTGAATACATGTTATTACCCCAAACCAATTGTACTTTGGAATGGCCCGTACAATTCGTCTATCAACATGATATGAAAACTGGATGGATTTCAGGACTCAGTTACGAAATCGTAGATACCCCTACAGTAGTACCATGCCCCTCACCGATATTTATGTTCGATGATGGTACAAATATCATCCATTTAGCAAATAGATCATTGCTAACCACACTACCAGTACTCCCATCACCAAGTGAAGGTGTCAAGTTAACAAACTTACCTTCATTATCCCTCCCTGTACCAGGCGTTTATTCAATGGAAGAGATTAGCCAACAAGAAACTCTTCTAGGTGTATTGAAACAAATGAGACATCAAAGCAGAATTGACAGAATATTGGAAGACCAACAAAAAGGAATCGATCTTACATCAGAACAATTAAGAATCAGAAATCTAGTAGCTGATTTAGCACTAAACCCTGTCAGAGACACAACAACCAAAATTATTGTAATCATAATAATCATTAGCGTGATTTACATTTTGGTAACACTGTTCCATAACCATCGATATTATATTGGTAAATACTTTACATTTCTGACAAAAATTCCACTAATTTCCCTATACTTCAAAAAACCAGAAGATCATACTTATATGGAACTCAAACAACATCATGATATCGAAAATATTTCTGAACGCCAATTTTAAGAATACCTAGAGAAGAAATTCCACTCACAGATATCAAAATTCCTGTCAACAACGTTTCAGTTTACCCAAAGGAACAACTATTTGAATTACAGCGTGTGTAAGCCCCAGTAAATAAAACTTCATCCCATTTCATTTTTCCAAATTCTTCATATTTTTACAATATATAAATACATTCATGTAATAGTGAAAATCCTTCTAGAACTATCTTTCAAAACAAAATACAAAATATTTCAAAAAAATGTCTTTATAATTTTAAGAAATAATTTTAAGTAAATATTAAATAACATTTCTGTGTAAAAGAGTATTCAGGAGGACCTGAAATCTTGTTGGGTTAGAGATATGTTACATGCTTATATTTATAATTATACACTATTAACAAATATTACATAATATAACAGAGTAAAAAGCAAAGTCCAAACTAAGGACTTGAAGGGAAGTCAATTGGAATGCAGAGTTTCCTTACCTAATTAGGGTGAGTTGAACTTTACCTTGAGTCTTCCGCCAACCAGCGAAAGAGCAAGAAAAGTGAAATTGTATTCACACAATGCTTAAGGGTTCTCCCCTTAGCGCACCCTCATCTCACAACAATCCTTTCGACTCACACACAGAGCAATGCTATTCTTAGACTCACACGTGTATAAGAAAAGCGGAGCCAGAAAGTAACGAAACTCCACATCTCAATTTCCTCCCACAAACAACCGAAATTCTCAGACACATAATTTTAGTTTTACAAAATATCACTCTCGTTTTACCAGTAGAATTGAAATGTTATTCTTATAATATTCTCTTTGGTTTAAAACTTTTTGACTACTATGCGTTTGAACTTAAAAAATAAAATCTCCAAGTTACAATTTTAAACCTGCGTAAAGGTACAAACAATTATTTCAACTTTAATGTCAAAATAATATTTTCATGAGTTCTCATTTTAGCAAGTGAAGTGAATTCCACAACTAAGCCCAAATAATCCCAAAAAGTCCCTCAAGATATAAAATCATGTCTGCGTAAGCGACAATGAAATATTTCCCTTTGTAAGAAGAAAAGAGTCATAATGAGAAGAGACTAATTTTATAAATGAAGAATTTACGATAAAGAAGTATCGAAATTATCCGATTCCGGTTAAACAAAGATATCCGCAATCCAAGATGCGTAAAACTAAATAAATATTATGAACCAAGAATAAAGTATGCTCAATCAAGAGAGCTACTCAAATATCTACGGAAAGCTTGTTTAGTTACCTTCCAACCTATAACAACTATAATTATTTATTACTGTAATTATTTATTACTATAATTATAATTACTTTATTTATTACTATAATTATAATTACTTTATTTATTACTATATGTGACGCGGCCTATGATTTTAAGCTAAATCGACTTAACTTACGTGCAGAGATAAATCGACCTAAAGCCAGCGCAATCATTTTAACTGTTTAGATAAACTATGAGCTTTGCAAACTATTATTACCAAACAGCCTACCAATTTATAGCCGAAATGCAGAAATTTATTACCAAATTATTCAGAAAAGGGTTTCATTTATTTAAAACAAAATTCCTCCCTAATGAGTAATCGATAGCGCAGAATTCAAACATGGCAGCCGTTATGTCGTATCTGCAACTCCCCGGGATATACGGGGAACCCATATACCCCACATATGGGAAACATCAGAATTTTGTAATTACATTGTGCTCTACGGGGCAACAATTACACCGAGAAGAAAACGAAAGAACAACAGAAGATTTCACAATATGTGTAAAATATTCAATATATTACGCTTTCGGTTACCTCGTAGAGTGGAATTTAATTACAAAATCCTGATGTTTTCCATATGTGGGGTATAACGCCTATATCGCGTGGTGTTACAGATACGACATAACTGTAGCCAGATTTGAACTCTACGCTATCGATTACCCCATAGAGTACAATTTAATTATAAAATCCTGATGTTTCCCATATGTGGGGCATGGCTACTATATTGCGGTGTGTTACCAACAAGACATAACGGTAACCAGATTTGAATTCTACGCTATCGATTACCCTGTGGAGTACAATTTAATTATAAAATCCTGATGTTTCCCATATGTGGGGCATGCCCACTATATCGCGGGGTGCTACAGACAAGACATAACGGTAATCAGATTTGAATTCTTCGCTTTGTGTGGAAACCTTCTTCAAATTACAGAATATTTATGTTTCCGATATGTGGGGTAAACCCCCTAGATTACGGGATGCGCCTTAACGGTAGCCAGACTTAAATTCTACGCTGTCGATTACCCCATAGAATGGCTACGCTATTGGGTATTTGCAGTTGGAAACTGCTTTTTCGCAGGTTTCTATTTTGGAATATTCAGTTTTCGAATTAGTTTAGATGGACTTTCGGCATCTTTCTTATGCTAAATCTCTGTAGGAGAACTGAAATGACAAAAGAAAACCAGCAACTTCAAAGAATTATTAAAAATCGTAGGAATTTTCTAAAAATATGGGGCCAGTGCTATTTTGTAGAGCATAAAATGCCGCATTTAATGAATATTTTAGTCTCATTTTTAGGATTTCAACGATTTAGATTAAAGTCATAGGCCGGGTCACATATTTCATTAAAATATGACTGATAAACGAGTCCGATAAAAGGAAAATGTTTCCGTGGACTTTCGGTTATCTTACAATGGATAAGGCACGTATGGGGGATAATTCTCGTTTCTTTACTTCAGGATATAATAGTATTAGATAAAGGTGATTCTAGAAACACAATGATGTGATCCATTTAGATGGTAGATAATTTGTTCTTTATACCTTCTTTCCTCATTGGAAACCAGTTTTGTCTTTAAATACTTTAATTAGGTAGTTTATTGCTCACTTTTTGTTGGATAATTAAGAATTACGCAGACGTTTCTGGAATTGAATTCAGTAAAATCACTTTTAAAGGCATCTAGACAATTATTAATCAGCTGCAAATGTTAAGGTTAATTGTAGGATTGTTTCCAGGATTTCTTAAGAAATTAAGTCAAATCAAAGTGGAGCTATTAAGCGTTCCTTTAATACTCTAATTATACGAATAAAAGTGTAAATCCAGTTCGCTTGAAGGATAATGCTTTGGCAAGCTTCCCACATACTTCGATTATCCTACAATGGATATTACAGATAAAAACCAACTTCTAGTGCAGCGGTAGTGAACAGTTGTTAATATTTCCGAATTGATTCATAGCAAAAGAAATATAAGTGAAATTTGATCTCACTTTTTCCTCAAAGTTAAATATTTTATTGGCGTCAGTAATTGACTTAAATAAATTCTCCTTTTCAGCCAGTGGCCCGGAGGACATATCTGCAGAAAGACAAAGAAAAACTATATGTTCGTGAAACCAGTAAAATTCGGAACACATTGGCACAATTTCAGTTAATAACATTTTCATTCGAAAATACAATTTTTGCCCAGTTTTTGTCGCATATGGAAAATCACACACAACTTTCTCATTCCAATACTAAACCGACTCTTGATTTGGTTCGGTAAACTATTCATAGCAAGAGAAACAAAAGTCAAATGATGATAAATCGTAGATTTCACACAAAGTTAACAACTTCATTTACGTCACTAAGCTGTTCATTATTTTATAGCAACAATAGTAGGAGAAATAAAAGTAAAGTTTGTTCGCAGATTTCTCTGAAGTTAACAACTGGATTTGTGTCAGTAAACTATAGACATACGTATGGGCATGCAGACATGTGTACAAAACTAATCCATAAAAAAGAGTGCGCTGTCTGAATCATTGTCGCAGACTGCGACACATATTGATGGCTTCTAGAGCCTGCGACATATACAAACACATGTAACTGTAGGCCCTATGTTTGCAAGTATAATTCTGTACCCAATTGACCGATTGACTTCATCTTTAAAATCAGATATCCTCGAGACCTCAAGAACACAAACACAAAATTTCATAATGTTATCTCAATGTGTTCTTGAGTAATGGACACCACAGACAGACACACACATACATAGACAGTCAGACAAAACAAAAGCATAAAGTAGACTTCGTTCACTTAATAGAAATATTGGTAACCCAATGTAATACTACTCACTCGCTCCTCCATTGAAATAAACCATTTATCAATAAAAAACGATCCACTCACCTTGATGAAATAATGACGCAGTAGTAAGTCATTGTAAATTATTATTTATCAGCATGATTAACGAGGTAATCACATGAGATGTCTCTTGGACCCAGGGATAGGAAATGCATTTCTGAATTAATCAGGTATTGGAAGATTTGCAGTAAATACCTAATAGTAATAAAAACCCGCTCGTGTTTCAAGTGCATTATTCTTTTCCTATCGCTATAGCAGCAGATACAGCAAAATGTATTTCAAAATTATGGAAAACCCTGAGGAAGCGAATTAGAGTAAAATATTATGAGGCAAAAATAAAACAGAATTTAAAATAGCTCTCAAGCTGGCTCATATTTCAATTATGAAACGATGGTAATGTTGGCTGAGGATTTCAATATTAGGTATGAGTTTTTATTCGCAAATAAATAATAATAAAACATTGCATACGCCATTGTACCACATTCTCTCGTAGCGTCGATCAATTAAAACACAAGGGTACATATTCCATAGTATTCCACCCTCTTGAACCCAATCGGACCACAAAATATCTTGATTTGTTGAGTGCCATTTAAGTTCCCCAGAATCGAATTTTCCAGATGTCCAGTAGTAATCTTTAACGTGAGTACGCAATAAAATGCGTTATTATTATTACTTAGTAAACAAAGGATAAGACTAAGTATTGATCAACCTACCTGGAGTAAGTATGGAATACAAAGCAATATTTTCTGCCGCATTTTCAATGGATAAGAGTTTCTTCTCTATGGTTTGACAAAAATCCAAGGCGTCATTCCAGTTTGCCTGGAAAGTAATTACTATTTTAAATTTCATTTTTAGAATTTCATTCAAATTATCTATTTTAAAATTCAGCACAATTTTTTACTGTTTTCGTTCGCTTGTTTTGCCAAAACTTACATGCAAGAATTTATTAAGGTAAACATAACGTACACAGCATTTGCTTATTCAACCAATAAAAAACTTGAGAAATGCTTTACAAATGGCATTTACAAATTATTACAAATTTACAAATTATTACAAATTTACAAATTATTACAAATTTACAAATTATTACAAATTTACAAATTATTGTTTAACAAACCTCGAAGTCGCTAATATAGTAGCTTTGCATCACACCATCTCCGTCTGTATTGTTGACCATAACTTCGACTTTACGAAACCCTCTTTCTAAAATAAAAAAGCTAAATTAAAAACAAACTCATGGGTAAAAATTTGTAAAATTCGAATTTATTTTTTGTTACCTGCTAGATCATTTGATGCCGCAATTGCATTTTCAAATGCAAATGCTGCAATAATTGAAAGAAGACAGTATTTGTACATTTTAAAATTGACGTCTAAGCAAAGACTCAGAAACCACTGCTTACTTTGTGTGCAAATATTATTTTTCAGATGAACTTTTCTATTTATATATTTCCTGTTTAGTGGAGCTTAAACATCAATGGTGATAAGATAAAGTTTTAATTTAGTCAAAATTTCGATTTAGTTGAAGCATAATAATTGGATTACCATAATCACTTCCAGCTTAGTCATTACCCGTTTTAATGGATATAATAGTGGCCTTGCTTTGAGATTCATGTGCAAAAATATGTTGGTCTTCCTTACAAATGCTTGCTTACATCGCTTATCTAACGAACAACAAAGTTGTGGTGTATTGTAACCTTATGTTACTTAGATAAGAGGATTTGCAGTAACTACCATTAATAAAATCCTATTCGCGTTTCCTTATTTGATTGTCAGATTTGTAATTGGCATTATAAGTGTGCATATATATATGTTCTTAATTTCAATATGACCCACACATGAAGGAAAGTGTATTTTAGTTGTTAGCTTCTTTAAGTTCACAATGACATTTTCTTAATTGCTTCTTCTTCTTTTAGGTTAGGTCATTTTTGGTCTAACTTCTGGGTTATCTCACTTTCTCCAAAAAAATTTTTAGCAGAAAATAACTTTGCTATGAATATCGTGATCCGTGTCATACTGTACGCTGGACGCTCACCAAAACAAACATTGCCTCTTTTCGTTTGGAAGACATTTTCCTTTACAAACGATTTTGCATAATTTTTGAAAAAGTATAATGCCGTAAAACTTTGGTAAACCCAGTCTTGCTTTACAATTGTAAACTCCAGTAACAAATGTAATACATTAAATGCACATCTTCAGCATATATATGTAAGGCCTCAAAATATCGAATAAAAGCTTATCTTATCTACCTCTGGTATTTGATTTGATATCATCGTTCTCTGGGGTTATGATTGTCTTTTGTCCTCTATTGGAAGGGAGAAGTATTCAAATCAAGTGTACGACAAAAAAGCCATTACACTACAGAATTACTGAAACTGAACTTTATTAATCTCTTTTATTTCTTTCGCCTTCTTCTTAGTATTTGAAGTAGAACAAGTTACGTGGCAGTTATCCTTGTCATTCAATACCCACACAATAACTATTGCTCTTGTATTACAATTTACAATCCAAAGCAAATACATTCACATCATAAGAAGAATTTTAATCATATAACATTTCCATACATTTTACTTGTTCGGTGCCCTATTAAACTACATGTATTATTGTTACCCTACTGGAAATAGTCATGACTCCACATAATGAGTCCTTGTACGTGTTGCCTACATTCGTAGCATCAATTGTTTATGATAGATATAAAACATTCTCGCAAATTGTATTCTACTTGAGATACTGTAGGGAACTTTTAAATGTAAACCGACATGAAAGCATTTATACTTGCAACAACATTATTCCTGTTGGTCCTGCTTAGATGCTTGCTCTGTGCATCAGAAATAGGAAACGACATAGGTGAGTTATAATATTTGAAATATATTGTCATTATCTTTTATTGTGGATCAATTATAACACAATATTTTTGAATTACCAAAAACGTTATATACAGAATGGGAGATAATAGAGGAAGGTGACATGACGTATACGGTTCCTAAGAGAGATCCTAATGAAACAAAAGCAGGTGCTATAAATCACATTGGTCGAAGAGATAGTTTAATTTGGCCTGACAGAACTGTGTATTATAGGTTCGATACTAGAGGTAAAGCATTTTAAAAAATTACAGATATTTACTTAAAATGCAATGTAACATATGAAAATAATGCCTTTTTAAAATTTTAGACGAAACTATTATCAAAAACGTTAGATCGAGTATGAGAGATATTGAAAAGGCACTCCCAGGCTGCATAAAATTCAAACACTACCCAAAAGACATTAAAAATGGTCCTCATTTTACGACCATTAAGAAAGCAGAACATAAATGCTCTTCTACAGTCGGATACGAAAACAGAAAAGTGTCGAACATTGAACAGGTAATTTCTCTAAATAAATAGCTTAATTATACATAACGGGTTTTATTTTATACACCATTACTGACATAAGCATGTTTATATATGTGACGTTTTCTAGCACGTCAACCTCGATCCAAAAGGCTGCCTCGGTGGACAAATTATCCATGAATTATACCACACTCTTGGATTCTTTCATGAGCAAACAAGAAATGACAGAGACAATTATTTAACTGTTAACATCGAAAATGTAAAACCAGGTTAGTTACAAATTTCGATAAATATAGAAAGTATTTGATGAAGAATTGTAATGTTTCCACATTTAAAACCTTCAAAATATATCAAATTAGTTAAGCAAATTAACAAAATTAAGAGAATTTTGTCAATGGTGTTTTAAAGAAACTTTTTGATAATTTGAATACATTAAGGATTATAAAGTTATTTTGCTTAGTTAATGCCGTTACCAATTTTATATAAAACACAGTATTGATATTATTTCAGAACATAAGCACAACTATTATATAGACGGGGAGAAGCGTTATAATACAACCTATTATGGCCTCCGGTACAATTACGACAGCATTATGCATTATGCTCTCACTGCTAAAAGTTTTGCAATAAATCCCGATAGACCGATTATGACACACAGAGTAAGTCATCTGAATTTGGAGGACTTAAATTCAAATTAACTTAAATTTATATCATTTTGATTAGTTCGACTTGACTAGCAATAAGACTAAGTTGATAGACGAAAATTATTCCCTTTTTTATTCTAATTAAGACTTAATTTTAGTAAATCTATTCTGCTTTACACTTTTAACTTTCTTGATAACCTTGTATTTTCATATTACCTTATATTGAATATGACAACCAAAGAAATTTTGATGTATTGTAATAATTTTGTGGACATGAATCAATTAAGAAACTCTACTTCACTATAATTACTTAATTCCTATAATTATTAATTTTTTGATCCAGTGTAATCATAATGGACTTGGTTGGGAATATGATCTTGAATATACGAGTAACACTCAATATTTAACCGTCTCGGATTTGAGAATGCTAGCGCAGAGGTACAAATGTGAGTAAAGCATTCATAATCATAATCCAGGTCCCAATTTTTTCCCAATTTAATGTCAAAAACCTTGCATTACATTTTGGTCAGCTATATTTTACTTTAATCAATCTATATATTGCATTTCTTATGCTCCTCGGTTAATAATGATTGGGTATGATAAAATAAACTATTTTGTACGAATTTTAGGTTCGGATTCCACAATTACAGGACCATATAAAATTAGTGGGGTAAAACCGAAAGCAAGGAAAAATAACACTAAGTGTCCAAGAAGCTCTGGTGTGGAAGGAAAATCAGTCTTTCCGAACGGTATGAAATATTTTTATTATTTTGTGTATTAGCGCAAAGAGCGCTAAAACATTCCTATTTGCATTCTAAATTTTTATTGACAAATTAAACAAAAATATTATTTTTCGAATTGCAAATCAACTACCGCATGTATCGAAATAATGGTAAAGGGGCAATGTTTTTTCAAACAAGAATTGTAAGCAAAATACAAAATATTTAAGTAGAGGACTCATTATCTTGGTCATTTTCTCCGGGGTACTATTTTGATAGGGGTTCTTATTTCGAAAAATATGGTAAATGTCAGTTCAAATTGATATGTGACGTCATAATTTTTATATGCATATGTATATATTTATGTATATATAATCTTTTCTTGTATGAACTGGGTAATTATTCACTTGTTTGCTTGCAATTAAGGTTCTCCAAATTGTCTCTTCCCTGGGATGTCTAATCTCTTTCCAGAATGTAAAGTGACTACCACAACAGTTGCATCCAGTAAATCTACAACACAAGGACCTTCTACTGAACGTGCCATCACAACTGTAAAAGTCTCAACAACTACTTCAAGACTTTCAACAACTACTTCAAAACTTTCAACAACAGCATCAAAAGTTTCATTGATTATATCAACCACAGAACCAAATTCTGTAGAAGCTGAAGATCGGAATGGTGCGTCAATTTTTTAAAGGAATTTTTTAAATCCCGGATTTACTGCTTTAACTGTAGCATATATCCAGTTATTGACAATTTTTCTTTGAAAATATAGAGTACCAAAATATAGCTTTGAGGGAAATAAACAAATATCGGAAACATCACCAGTCGCCTGATCTTGTTCTCAGTGATGAGGTATTTTAATTATTATATAAATTAATACCAGTTTAATTAAAGGTAGAAAACATTTGTAGTATGATTTGAAATATGTTTGTAACAGCTAAATGATAAAGCAATGTTATGTGCGGACTACCACGTCCACAGAGGCCAGATTGATCACACTTGTCCGTATACAAGCAGTGCTGGTGAAAATATATGCGCATTTTTGAGTAACCTACTCTACGAAAATGACGTAGCTGAAATGACAGCCAATTTGTGGTATGAAGAAGAAAATGATTACAATTATGAAACACCGGGATATTCAGAAGAAACTAGTAATTTCACACAAATGATTTGGAGATCAAGCAGACAGTTTGGATTTGCAGTCGCCACTAGTGAAGATGAAGATTACACCGTTGCCGTTGGATTGTTCACTCCTCAGGGAAATATGGAAAATCGTTACAAAGAAAACGTATTGCCAGATGGACGGAGTTATCAAACGTATGCACTTGACGAGCACAACGAATACCGTGCCATCCATCATTCTCCTGACCTAAAAATGGATCCGCTGGTAAATATTAGAGTTTTTATTGTAAGATATACAGTATGGCAAGTTAAACAGTAGCCATAACAAAAATTAAAATTTTCAAGGTATTTTTAATTACTTTTGAGGTTGTTTTGAAAAAATCCGGTGTTATCTAAGTTTCCCCCCAAAAGAGTTTAACGAGAATACACTTTTCTCATTTCTCCCCAAGGGAATTTAACGCGAAAGAACTTTTTCTCAAGTTTCCCCAAAAAAATTTACCGGGAATAGTCTTTTCTCACTTTCTGACAAAAGAATTTAACGGGGAAAATATTTCCTCTATTTCCCCCAGAAGAATTTAACGGGAAAAACTTTTTCATTTGTCGCTTGTATAAATTGTCATGCTGTAGTGTTAACTTTACATTTTCACATTAAATACACAGAATAAGGGTGTACTTCGAAATGTTTTTAACTATGTTTATTAACCTTTTAGCTGAACGTAAATGCAACTCTTTGTGCTGAGTACTACGCTGCTCTAGACACCGTGGATGCTTCATGTCCTTACGTCGGTAATGCTGGGGAAAACGTATTTGAATTTGAAGGAAATTTGACGTACCGAGAGTTAGCTGAAATTGCTGTATATTTATGGTACGATGAACAACAGGACTACGATTACGATTCATGGTACAATTTTGACCCTGAAAACCCAGATGTCAATGTTGACGACTTCACACAAATGATATGGAAGTCAAGTTCGTCGTTTGGTTTTGGAGTGGCTAACAGTTCAGGTGAACATTTTGTTGCTGTGGCTCTGTATGCTCCCAAGGGAAATATTAAAGGTGAATACAAAGAAAATGTATTGCCTCCTGATTCGAATTAAGAATACAAATATATTCTCGCAGAAATATTGCTTTAGCACAGTTTGTCATTATTTGGACCGAATTATTGAGCTAAGGACTTTTAATTTACTTTTATGTTTGGTTCGTATATAAAGCGTACATTGAAGAATAAAGATTACAAGTTAATTGTCAGTTAATCAGCAATCAACCTGGTTAACGTGTGGATTCTTTATAAATAAATATTACACGGGATATTCTATGCGATATGTTCCAAATCAATCAGACAAAAAAGTACTTTTTTATTTGGATGGTACAGTTGATTAAATATGACACATTTACATACTACACCATATTACATTTGATTATTTACATTTATAATCATAATTAAGATGCTAACAACTAAAGTTACAGTGAAAACAGTATGACATAGGAGTGAGTTGATTGAATTACACATTGATAATTATTTACGTGCCCATGCTGCAGGACATTAGAATCTAAGAATAGCCTAAGATTTTATCATCGTTTACGTTTCCTTCCACGAAATTTTACTGTTTTACGTTTCGGTCTAAAAAATACTATCTTTAAGATTTGTTTTAGACGTAAAAGTTTTTTTGCAAAAGCTTTGCAAAATGCCCGAATGCGCAACTGCAATAAATGCCTTATCTCCACAATAAACACTGTAATTGGCAAAACAACGGCTGCCAAAACAATTAGAAATATGGTGGAAATATTAGAATTTTTCAATGTCAACGCCCGGGGTTTTGGGGCGTCGAAACATCGTTTACATAGATTAAATTTCGCTGTTCTATTAAAAAACCGCCATTGAAGGTAAATGCCTGAGTGATCCAGGATTAAAATTCTCTGCTTCAGGTAAGTCAATAGCAATTTATTTGTGCCTTCCAAAACTGTAATACCATAACTTCTAGGTATAAAAACGTTTTCAGGTTTGCCAAAATATAACTTTTTTCTAAGATTGACTCGAAACCAAAATTTTTCAGTTAAATATTCGTAAATTTCGTCTTCTTTGGCAATTATGGCCGACTGTTTGCATTGGCTAACTGTATACTTTAGAGGTACACTCTTAGCTAACTTTGTACCTCTTAAATTAAAATTTTGTAACATTTTTTCGTATAACAATTTCTTTTCTGTCTTCAGAAAACGGGATCTTTTATCAATTTCTTCAGTCATTTCAGAATGTATTCGAAATGCCGCTTTTCTGCAAAATACGTACTCTGCACATATGATGTTCATTGCAGTCTCATTAATTTTAGTGCCATCCTCACCACTAAATGTACGTGCTCTAAACATAAAGTGCCCTAGTAAAAGCATTTCAAACTTAAAATTGGGACTTTGGTGCATAATTTTATGTATATGCGCCATTGAAATTTCTTCAGATGGATCGTATGATGTGATGTTTAGTTCTCCGAATTGGTCAATAGAATCCAATTGTTTCACTTTCAGGATTCCTGTTAAATCCACGGTGACAATTCCTTTGTATGCGTTTGTTAGCACGATTCCCATAAGAAGGAACGGCCCAATTGTCATTTTCAACCATCCATATTTATGCCGCAGTGGATAACTGATTTCCAACAGGTAGGCATAATATAGCAAAGGAAATGTTTTGCTTTTTCTTTTCTGAAAATATGCCACTGCAAGTGAAAATACAGTAATACTGAGAAGAGATAGAAGAATACAAATCCATGACCAAAGTTGGTAAGGCTTTAAGTACGCAGCAAATGACATGTATTCTTTGTCCAATACATAACAAGAAATAAAATTGAAACCCAGAGAGTGAGTTGGAATAATTAATGATGATTTATATGCGTTTCCACCTGTGTCGTCATTGAAGGCTACTACAACGTCTGTCTCTTTCACGTCTGCACACAACTTTAGAGAAATCGTAGTGTTTAACGCCCCTTGCAAAATATATTTTGACATTAGCGTACTGTAGTGCAAACCATCTTTTTGAAAATCGATAAAATGTCTAAAATCTTTAACTTCAGGTTGTGACATATTACATTTCTTGTGATTTTCATATTTAGGATCCATAGTGTAAACAATGATATTGCATTCGACCGATTTATATGATAAGCTTTCAAGGAAAAGCTTGTATGCTCGTTTTTTAAAGTATTGATAGCCGTGTTCAATTAATAAACCCTTTGATTTTTCCTCTTGTGTACTTAACGTAACAAATTTATATGTAGATTTCTTAATTCGTTGTGCAATCAATATGTATTCATGACAGGCAAACATTGCAACAATATTGTTTCTTTCAAATGAGTGCAAAAGCACTAATTTATCTCTCTCGGTTATGGTGCATAATTCGGTTCCCTTTCTAACTTTAAATTGACTTACAGTGTTTTGAAATTGCTTTAAAGTAAGTAAAGAGGAGAATAGAATATGAACATTAACACAACATCCAGAAATTATTGAGGGACGGCTTGCGAGAGACAATTCACGCTTTTCCAAGAAATTGTTAACAATGTGATTCGTGAAGTAGCGTTCAGTCAAGTCCGTTGCGTTTAGCTCGATCAAAATATGAGAAAAACAATTCAATTTTGACCAAACACCAGGGTAAAAGAGTTTCCTGTTGAATATAGTTTCCTTTAAATAGCAATTGGGGTTGACTACTAAAAAATAGAACCCTTCGACATACATACGAATATGTTTCTCCCGACAAGCAAACTTTCTATAGAGCTGCGATATTACCGTATCGATTCGAGTAAGTGTATATGGAGTATTAATAGCAGAAAGTTCATCTTTCACTTCTTCAGAAAATGTCCCACTTTTGTTGTCGTTTGTGCCTTTGTAGAAAATGAAGTTGATTTGGCAAGACTTCTCTAAATTTACAAGTTTTCCAAGATACGACTCTTTCCCTTCAACTTTTTCAATATATTGAATGCTTGCAACAAAAATAAAATAAAAAATTGTTGTTAGAACACGATTTTCCATTTCCATCAAGAAATGCAAATATTGTATAGCTGCAGGAATTAAAGAACTGCTTCCTTCTGTAAATGGCCAACGAAATAAATTGTTAGTCATTTAAATATTTGTAAGCGTTTGTTCAGTTTTCCATGGGCTAATTACAAAAGAACTAAGTAAAGGCATATTGAATAATTCATGTGTTAGAGGCATCGGAGAAAACCACTAAGTATAAGGATAATAAATTATTTCGTTCCATCCAACCTAGTTTTACAGAAGTTAAGGTTAGAATTCTGGAAGACTTAGTATGCAACAGCAGGGACACACTTTTCTCGTGCTTAGCGCTGGAAAGTCATTAAAATAAGCTTACACAAAATAATTAAATATTTAAAGTTGCTCCGCATTATAATTTATTCAAATTGTAAAAAGGAGGAAAATCGATGTTGAACAAATGACGACTCTAAGAACAACTTTGAAGTACATTCCCTATTTCTATCAAGGTCCCCACAGTGATATTAACACCATTTGTAGTCCTGACAGTGTTAAGTAAATAGACGAATGAAACTTGTATTAGATATTATTAAACTCAATACCGAGCTTAGCACGCACAGATCTCAAATCAATACTATGTAGTTACACTGGGGCCTTTTCATTTACAACATTAATAATATTCAGGAGATAACAGATTTTCCCCAACTTTTGAGTTTTGGAATTTTTAATTTCTATGCAATGCTTCAAGGAATTCAGTTCGTTTTTTTCAGAAGCAAAGCAGAAAATTTCTTATAAAAGAATTTCCATCAGTCTTGCGCAAATTTATGAGTTTGGGCTTCAAAGGACGATGCAGTGGCAACTGCAATAAATATATCCGACAAGCTTGAAGTCAAATGCTTACTAAACGCTTGTCTTTTTAGCCCATGTCTTGAATGAACTCATGACGTTTTTCATTTTCACAAATTCAACTCAGAAAACGTAACTATATTTCATCATTTTAATTGTTTATCGGGTTTAAATTTAAAAGTTTTACTGTGGTATACATCTTTATCATGCCACATCTTAAACTGGTTCATGAGTTTTGTTTTGATGATATATAAATTCCACTGCCATTAATAATAGAGCAGCTGAAAAAGCGAACCTAGAAGGAATTTTTCAGCCAGTAGCAAACATTAATGCTAAAACATCCAAAAAATCCCTGTAGAGGATTGACAACTGAATATTAAACCTTCTCGGCTACTCGGCTTGAAGATACCTGCTTAAGAGGCTCTACTTTTTCAAACATTTCACTGAGGAATATGTTGTTGTATATTAAATACTTCTTTTTTGGCAAACACGCTATCAATATTTAATCATAAAACGTCATCCATTTTTATTGAAAATTAATTTAGACTTTATTTTTTTATCTACAACAGCAAGGACAATTTCTCCAAATTAATCATGCTTTTTCTTTTCCCTTATTTAAAAAAATCTAAGAAAATTCTTTAAAAATTGACTTAATAGTGTGTAAAGCAAGACGGATATAAAAAATAAAATAGTAATAACAACCGCAACGACATCAAGACAAAAATATTGAATGAAATTCAGTTCTCTCGATGCAGAAAATATATGTTTAGCTCCTTTATATTTCATGATGTATTCAATCCAGTAAATTCCTTCCTCTTTAGGAGAAACCAGTTTGTCCCGAAAAAGAGCAGAAGATTTCTTTGCGTTCATTGAATAACTATAAAAAGTGTTTTTAAAATTAGAAAAAGCATTTTAATGGAAATTGATAAATGTCTGTTAATTAGCTTGTTGTACCTTGAATTTTCTAAAATTGTTTTCAAAGCATTTTCCAGTGTTTCTTCACTGATATCCAATAATTCCAGAAAAACTGCACTTCCTCTGGACACAAGCTGATTTATATTTGCATCTTGTTCACCAATTATTGGAATCCCTAAAACAGGAACTCCATGATAAATGGATTCCTGTATACTGAAGATACCACCGTGGGTAATGACGCATTTAATATTCGGATGACCTGCAGTTAAGTAAAATCTTTTCATTTTAATATGACAAAACATAAATAAGAATAAACTATCATAGAAAAAAACGAATTCATACAAACAATTTTGTTTTACTGCTATAATTTGTTCAATTACCCAATAGATCCTGTTGAGGCAACCATTTCGACATTTTTACATTTTCAGGTAAAGTCACATTGCTACCGTCAGTATCAACTTTCCATAAAACCCGTTGTTTTAATTTAGAAATTACATTAATGAATATTTCCATGATATTATTCTTTCGCATGTGAGCAGATTTTACAACGGTTCCAAAACTGAAGTAAATAAATCCATCTTTTGATCCAGATACAAAATTTTCAATTTCCTGTTCAATAAACAAATTAATGGTAATTTAATTGGTGGTAATTTGTAAACTTATTAACTTTTGCATTGCAATATCCTGGCGGAATAAATGTGAACCTGTGGCAACTTTTTCGGTGCTCGGCAATGTAATCCTCCAATTTCAATAACAGAAGGATAAATCGAAGGTCTAGGATAATTCGTCGTAAAATGAATATTTGTGAGAACAAGACTGATACGTTTTTCGATTTCCCACGATGGAGGAAAATCTGCTCCCAAATATTTTCTGTAGATTTCTGTATATTTTGGTTGCGATACATAATAGTCTTGTAGCCCAGCAATCCATGAAAAAATAGCATTCATAAATCTCTCTGAAAACTTCATTTTGTCCTTAAAATCAAAACTTATAGTAGGGACAAATGAAGGCGGATCCCAATTTCCATAATATACCCATAATGTTAATCTTCCCACAATAATTATTGTAAACCATAGTGTTCAAAAGAGAAATTTCTCTATAATTTCGTGGGTTTTCAGGGTCTTTTTAAATAGCAGCGCTACCTCAATTTCAGACCATTTATCAGGCATTTATTTTTTTATTCCATTTGTACCAGGACACTTGTTGTTTTTAAGTTGCGCAGCTGAGACCACAATTTCGCCAATAAGAATATTTTTATCCAGCTCTTCCACTTCTCTAGATATGGGGATGAATACATGGTTATTGACTGGTGGCATTACTTCATTATAGAATTTTTCCCACTCGCTTTTTCCAATGATGTTGTCTTGAGAAGTTTTAGGCCTGAAATTATTAGCACATTTCCAAAAAGAAGTGTTGTCCTGAAAGTTAGACAATTTTGGTTGTTTAATGTAATACTAATATGCAAATATATAAATTTTCAACCTTATCGTTGTCTTGTAATCTATTCCACAAAATATTAAAACTTCGGCAGCATTGCTCGTGGTTTCGGTGGCCATCATATATCCCTTATAAAGTACATTCATTTATTAGCTGTAAATAACTGAAATGTACACAGTAACATTGTTATGTAAATGAAATGAATATTGCTTACTCTTTTGTTTTCTGTCTTGATGACTTGTTTGGGTTGGGGCAAATTGAGTGTTTATTTTACATGAGACGCTGTTTGCTTGCCCAACTACGTGTCTGTTTTACTTGAGACGTGTGACTCCTTTCAAAATGCATAATATCTTTTTCTGAAATCGTGAGATGTACGTGAGATGTAAACTCACAAACAACTACAAACTTCAACACAAAACTGTCAAACTACAAACTCACTTACAAAATGCAAAACTAACACACCCACCTCATATTTATACCTCATATTTATTTAATACCTTACATTTATTTACATACCTCACATTTATTTACATACCTCACATTTAGTTACATACCTCACATTTAGTTACATATCTCATATTTATTTACACCATAATTAATCATATCATGTCTACCTCATTTATTTACAATATTATTTATAAAAATATGGTACATACCTCTCAGTAGTAGTGCGAGTTTTTCTATGTATGTTATGCTAAGATCACGTTTGATTGCTAAAAGTTACATGTTATGTCAATCGAGAAAAATAAGAATAGAGCAGAACACTTGTTTTTACCGTAAAAATTATGTAGTGGAATAATTTCACATACAAAGTGACTCACAAATAACAAATACTTTTTTCACATATTCGCTAATATTTTGCATATTAAACTAGGACAAATGCAGTTAGTAATTCTGTACACAGACATTTTCAATATTCCCACGTATCAGAAAGTAAACGGTCAAAACAGCAGCAAGCTTCCCTGCATCTGTGTTGATTCCTTATAAGGACTCTTTCGTCCTCTTATATACCTATAACTTCAACTAACCAGTGGAAAGTCCTATCTTTTTCCAGGTTTATCAGGAGTTACCCCTACTTACATAATAATAAAATTACCAAGTGATTATGTGGTATTTGGACTAATGATTTATGTATTTGCGTAACAAAAGCTCTCAATACTGAACGGAGACATTAGTCTCATATGTATTTGTTCTGGGAAATCGCCATCTGCATTTCAGGTAACGTGTAGGCTTTGGTGATGCTGTTTTGGCTCACAGTGCATGTCATGCATGACAAATTACATATTTTAGGGAAAATTTTTAAGGGAAAAAACTTCTACTTAAATTTATTTGGCACTGTCATTTCTTTTCGTTTGAACTTGAAGACCAATCAGGTATTCTAAAGATAGTAATCATTCAGTGCAGGAAAAGAATTAAAGTTGTGCAACGCTTTGTAGAATAATATGAATTTACGTAGGACTCTTGGGCAACTTCCTCGAAATTTTACGCGCCAAAGTATCTCGCGGTCCTGTCCCCATTCGCTACGCCCTACAGTATCACGCTCTATTGTACGCGCCACTATATCGCGCGATATTGTTCTACGTGCTACCTTTCTACGTGCTACCTATCTACGTGTTACCTTTCTACGTGCTACCTATCTACGTGCTACCTTTCTACGCGCTACCTTTCTACGTGCTACTTTTCTACGTGCTAACTTTCTACGCGCTACCTTTCTACGTGCTACCTTTCTACGTGCTACTATGCTACCTTTCTACGTGCTACTATGCTACCTTTCTACGTGCTACTATGCTACCTTTCTACGTGCTACTATGCTACCTTTCTACGTGCTACTATGCTACCTTTCTACGTGCTACTATGCTACCTTTCTACGTGCTACTATGCTACCTTTCTACGTGCTACTATGCTACCTTTCTACGTGCTACTATGCTACCTTTCTACGTGCTACGTGCTACTACTTGTAGTCAAGGAAAAGAGAGGAAAACGAAGTTTCCATTATAGTAGATATATAAGTAAGTAGATATGTAGGTATATAACGTTTTTCTCTTATATATGGATAGTTATAATGATTTTCTACGCCAGATATGCCCTGTTTGATTAAAGGGTATATATATATTTCCTCAGTATAGTTATTGTAAGCTGTAGATTGTTGTTCGACAATACTTTTCTTCAATATTTCCAGTATATGAAGTCTGAATTCTTTTTATATCATCGTAGCGTTATCTTAACGATCTAAAAGGTCTTCCCGATTTGGTGGAGTGTAGAAACACTGTTTCACAAAATATTGTTGGAAAACGTTTGGGATAAATTCCCGGGGATAGTCTAGTAAGTATTTCTTCGGCAAATGTAGGATGAATGAAAAGGAGAGAGTAGAAGAATATCATTGTGTTCATCTAAAAATATTTATATTCTATTATAATTATCCAATATATCCAATAGTATTTGATAATTTTTATATTTCTTAAGTCTCAAGTATTTGTATTTCTTATTTCCGAAGTCGTCTACTTCGCCGAGGTGATTCAATTATTAAAGGTTGTGATGTTTGTCTTGTAGAGAATTGTCTAGATTATGTTTCAAGTAATGTTGGTAGTCGTTCAGGGGTTGTAGATTCTGGAGTAGGATTGTGTGTGTTGTTACGCGCGTCAATCGTATGATGACAAATTGTGGAATATCACTGGCAGTTTTTGGTCTTGGTAATAATTAATGTTGCATAATTCATGAACGATCCCGCGAATCTCAGATGTAAAATGATTATGGTCTAGAACTCTTTTTTTTTCATTCTTTAAACTCTTTTTCGCAAATATGACAGGACTTTGTTTCTCTGATTAGCTTGTCACGACATTCTTTACTAAATTTTGCCATTGGCTTAACCGTAGCATTAATTTTAGTTGACCGTCTATAAATAGCAATTCAATTAAAAACTTTTCAATACAATCACCTCGTCTGTAAACCCGGTGAGAAATGACTTTGCCATCAGGTCTGCTAGTTGCGTAACCATATCCACTTATCCTCCTGACTTGTTTTTATCGGATTTACAAAGGAAACTTGTAATTACAATGGATATACCCATTCATTATTTAATTAATAACTTTTTGGTTCATCCTCGTAAACTGCAATAATTTTTCAAAACGCAAACACAATAAATACCACAATGTGTGTATAATTAAAAGTACTAATAACTAAGTAATTACAATTTGACACATTTAACTGTTCTCCCTATAAGTATTTCTAATGCCTAACAAAAAAGAAGTTGTCAAACGTGTAGTTGACCATTAAAAAGAAAATATTGTTTCATTTGTAATTGTAGCATGCATCATAAAACATGCCAAAAGTCAACACTGGTATATTTACAAAGATATCTGTAACTGAAACATTTCTCTATAACTAATTGCTATATTTCTTAGCTACGGCTTCGTCGTTCATTTTCATAAAACTATGATAGTCTTTAGAATCTTCTATTGTTTTCACTTGACGATCCTTCTGGAATGGAAGATAGGAAGCTTTTCCAGTCTCTCTACTATTAATGGTTAATTGTCCAACCGCAGCAACAATTGATACAAATACAATTGTCACCCACTTCAAACTTATTAAAGGGGTTCCATAAAATTACCTAAAATAACTCATTTAGTGGGAACAATCGAACGGTTTTGGAGGCCTCCTGGAAAAAGTAACTATCTAAGATAAATTTAAGTTCTTGGCAGACCGTCAATAGGTACATCATAATCTCCATCTCTGTAATGTTTACACAATCGGCGAAGTATGTAATATACTCAATGTGGTCATTAATGTACACCTTTGTCTAATTGCTTAATGCTAATGGACTTGAGCACTCTATAATCGATGTTAGATGATTGAGCGCTAATTCGCAAATAGAATTCGGCAAGGTTGTCAAGTCGCTTGAGCCACCTCCGGAAATCATCAGTTTGCCTATTTGCATTTGTGACATTTGAACAAAATCGATGTTGGGCTCCAATTGGAGATGGACATGTTTTTAATACCACACTTGGTCAGGGTCAAAGATTCGAATGCAGTTTCTGGTTGAGATCCGACATCAAGCGTAGCATCACAGTCTTAGGAACTGCAGTCGATGTCAATAGATCTGGTTTGACTGAAATTGACTTAGTGCCTTTCCTGTGTCGTTTTGCAGTATGATGTTGCAAAGCCCCAGATCAGTTATATTAGGCGCGTGTACGTTAAAGAATCCAGCAAATTCGTCCAGTGGAATATCCAATGAAAGTGAGTGACAATGAAAGTTAACATACTTTGGATAGTTAACCGAATTTTCAAAAATTTTCAGAAAATCACTAATACTGCCGTTTGACATTTTGGTCGTCGACTTTTTGAATATTTGCAGTAAAGTTACTTTATTCCACTTTATGTTCAACAATCTACATGTCCTCACATCGTCATGCTTTTGTGAATGAATGAAGGTTTTAAATGTTTAAATATAATGTAATTCAATGGTAAGGGTACATCGAAATGATTTCAGAGTACAAATAAACTCCAGCAACTCAAATGGGCATAGAAAGATAAAGGTATTGAAGGGAAGCGTAAAAGGAAAATTATTCAGGGAATTGAATGAATATCCAGTGCACAAAAGGCACTTTAAGTAAAACTAGGGTCAGTGTACCATGTAAACTGTACTATTAATGCAAGTTCAAGTACTTATAAGCTACATAAATTGCAGTTGCATTCTATGCACATTTTAATGTAATCCAACAAAGCCAAACTCCAAAATGCCATGTAATATATTGAAAATTTCAATAATTTTACGCCAACAAGTCAATAGTACAATATCTCTTTATTGAACCACAATTACACATCAAGCAAAGTGAAACACAGACATTCCACAGTTATTGTTATCATTGTAGCCTTACATAAGGGTTACTCTCAGCATGTGTCAAATGGGACATTTGACTTATCATCTAAGGAGGTAGGACTGACACAGGCCTAATATTAGTACAACATGTTAAGAGTAAGGTAGGATATTATTGTATTGTACAGACTCCTACACTATTCTAATGTAGTGTGAAGTCTGCTCCCTTTTCCACGCTCACACAGAGCAACTCCTATTCGGCCTTATAAACCGCAGACAAGCCATTTCCAGCTGTCTGTCTCCTCAACTCCTCTCTACTTTCTTGGCCTCGGTGGACGTCCAGCCTGGACTCGATTGTCCAGCGGATGTTGCACTCGGCCCTTTCTTCTCTTCTTCCCTCACTCTCCCTTTCTATCCTATCTCACTAAACTCTTACCTAGCTTTCATAGAATAAATCCCTATCTAAACCCTAGTTCACAGTTTAACTCTTCACTTTATTGGCATTTCTCTTACCTCTCATTTTTGCGAAGCATACCTTGGTTAATACCAAGAAGGAGAACCCCCTCTCAGTAGCAGGTCTCTCTTCCAATGGAACGTTCTTTATATACTTCTTGTACATTTCATCTCCTGTCGACATCGTCAGGAATGTTAGCGGCAACACCATTTTCTTCGTCAATAAATGGACTTTTTTTGGCAGCCCTGTTGGCACATAAATTGTTAGTTAACAGAGCGAAAAAGTTGCACTTGAGGTTGAATCGTTATGATTCCCCTACATCCATTTGACTTTGGCTAATGACGCAACAACTCTTTAAAATATAGAAATATTTGAAGTATAGAAATATTGGAAATAGTGAAACAAGCAACATCGAGGAAGATCTAACTTTGGGGAAGGAGCTAGGAAACTTGGAACTTCAACTATAACGGAACAAAAGTGAATAAATTGGGAAGGTTAATTACGAATACGAGTATGGTATTCGCTGTCAAAGCGATAACATGTCAAGTGGAACGTGCTGACTAACTCAGTGTTGTGATGATTGAATGAATGATTAACATTGCTGATATAATAATTGATACGCCTCACCTCATACATTTAATTGAAAATACAATACTACAACAGAATACTGAATACAAAATCTGGACAGCTGATATAGAGGGCATGTATACGGCCATCATTTTTGATAACTGCCTGGAAATAATAACTGAAACAACAAAATAAAAGAATATAAAAATGAAAGGTATAGCAATGGGCAGTCCATGCTTCGTTTCCGTAGCTAATATAGTAGCAGCCAAATCCCTCGCCAGATGCCTAGCCACAATCAGGCATGTATTACCAATACCGGGAAGACTAATAGACGACATTATCATAATAAAAAGAAATTAATAGAGTAATAAAACATACATTTAAAAACTAACAAATCTCCCGGCTCTGACGGTATACCAAACGAAGTTTGGAAATCAATGGATACTGACACAAGATGTTTAGGTATAATAACATATTTAAATAGAGAAAAGATCTATTTATCCATTATGCATGTCTAAGTGTTTTCAGGGTGACATTCGCATGGAAACAACGTCCAATTTTCGTCACTACATACTACAAGCACAGTTTGCCTCACCATAAACCCAAACGCTAGTAAAACGTCCTTACCACCAATAAGTAAGTCAAACGTCAAACGTCAAACGCTAACGCTAATAGATTAGTCAATGATTTCTAGGAATTGTTTTTTAGCTTTTAGTATATAACTTGCTTAAATGTACACGCAAGAATCAGAATAAAATTCTCGTTCACTAAGAAAACATCTCATTCTCTCTCTCTCAACTCCAGAGCTCTGGGTTTCATCCACATACACATTTCGACCATCATAAATAAAATCCGCGTATTCTCTCTTGATCTTTAAGCAGACGTGCTAGTTGGATCAGATTGGCTCCTCTTCAATTGACTCTACACAGTGTGCAGTGTTCTCTCTCTGTGTACCCTTTCTCTGTGTTGCAGTTTCATTCACACAGTTTACCGTCTCTCCATTCTCATTGTCAGCTCCATAGTGGTGCAGTGCCACTCGTGTTTACTTCCACTGTGCGGTTCTCTCCAGGTGTTTCTCTCCGGCCACTCTTCTGTTAGAGTACTCAGGTTCGCTCTTTCCCTCTTTTTTGGCTTCTCTTTTAGCAGGCAGGCTCCGTACGCTGCCTACAGATAAGCAAATACCTCCTCATTGCAAATGAATCAGACGCCAGAATCAGTCGCTATTGTTAAGAAACTGATGTAAAAACAGCGAACTGAGAGCAACTCTCATTTCGTCATCTGTACAATCACTAAAACACTAACCATTCCACAAACTTCTATTCTCAAGCAATCCAAATGCCTTTAAAAAAGTCTCGCTAACAATGCCTCACACCACAGTCAATATTTCAAACTTCCACCATCTCCATGGCTTCAACTATTAGCGTTGGAGGGTCATTTGATAGTAACCGTCCAGGATTCTCTCCTTTTGATATACGTACTCCAAGTATCCCTCCTTTCCGCATCGCTCCTCCACGAGATTCTCCATTCTCACCAACTCCGTCATTGTCTCAAGTACAAACCTTTCCCGCATATTTTACTAATAGCGGAAAGACTAGTAGACGACATTATCATTATAACTAGAATCGAAGATAGGATCCAGATTTTTCAGAAGTACAAAGCTACCAGACTTCCACAGAGTATACCCCTGGTGTTCAGAAAAATAATGCAGACATTTTCAGATCCTTGGAAGATTGTGTCGGAAGTGGCAAGTACGCTACCTTTTCTTCAATTGCTTTGTCAGTTAGTAGAACAACGCTGTCATCTCCCATGTCAATGTAGAAATAGGTTCCCGGGCACTTCACTTCATAATTGTCCACTATTTCATGGCAAATATTTCATCAGACTTTTGCTCTGTGTGCTCTTTTGTCCTTTAATTTCGTATACTTTAATGGCCTTCGTAGTTCTGCAGTTGTTAGTGGGGTTGCTTTGTTCCTGCCGCGTTCTTGTCTTTCTTTGCTTTTCTTTATTTTTCGTCATAAGTATACAACAATACCTGTGGACTCCCCTGTTAGTATTTCGTGATCACGTACAACCGATGATGCTGCTTCTGTTATGGCAATATTCTTGTCTAAGCATATTATACGTGTATCTGTTTTCAAACATGTCATAGCCACCCGTCCTTGCTGCTCCGCCCCAGAACAAACTCCTTCATCTTCTTTCCAAAGCATTATATTAGAGTGGTGGAGGAGAGGTGGAGGAGTTCAATGGAGTAGAGAAGAAGCTGGTGGCGGAGAGGTGGAGGAGTTGAGGGGAGAAAAGAAGAAGCTGTAGGAGGAGTTGCAGGGAGAAAAGAAGAAGCTGGTGGAGGAGTTGCAGCGAGAAAAGAACAAGCTGGTGGAGGAGTTGCAGCGAGAAAAGAACAAGCTGGTGGAGGAGAGATAAATGAAAATTCTAGATGTTGCAGGAGCCAAATCCGTAGTGCTGTAGTTCACAAAATAAGAGTTGCCAGTAATGAGAAACAATGCATGCAAACTGAGCAGAATTTGATAGCGAGCGATAAGAAAAGAAATCATTTTAATCATTACTTGATTCCAGTAAATATTGCCTCGGAAGGACATTGAGATTAGTGATCTGCAATATAAAATATGATAAATAAATATAAGATATATAAATTATTTGGTAATTCGGTAAACACGACACGATATAATAGGACGATTTATGTGCAATCCATGGCATCCAAGAGATCTAATTGGATGGGGAAGGAGATTATTACCGTTTTGGGGTTGGGAGGGGAGTCTTGGGAAGACTCCCCTCCAACAGTCCCTCCACATGGAATTCACAGTTTCCCAAAATTCAGTAGACAGTTCGCCCTACGTAGCCATATCCAAATGGGTTGCATTTTCGGTTCATCTCAGTGACCACATTTGTACATTAAGTAAGAATACATTTAGAAATGCTGTACGAGATAAAAGATAATAATAGGGTAATATAAATAAAGGGTAATATAAAAGGACAATGAAAGATATCTACCAAAACCATAATACCGGTCAATCAACAATGACGCAAAAAGTTGTGTCTGGAGCTTAGCTTCAACTGACAGTGAAGGTGATTTGTGAATTAAAAATATGCATGAATTCGATGTAGAATTTGTGGCGGACGATCCAGGCAGGTTAATCGAAGAAAAAGAGTTAGGGAAGTTGATAATTATGATTCAAATATGTGTCAACATTTTGACATGTCTAAATACGAACAGAATGATGGCTTTGTCGAGCAATACCATAGCAATACAAAAGAGTTTCTTTTCTGATGAGCTTAGTAATGGTATTATAACCGAAGTGATTGTAAATAAGCCGAAAATGTACTGTGTAAGATATATTCAGATATCAACTCTTTACTATATCAAGTTATAAAAAAGCAGTAAAGGAATCCTTGGTATTGCTCTCAATTGGCTCTTGGTATTAGAGACGTAATTCTTTGTTTCATATTTAAAAATAAAATCCCTGTGTGTGTGCTCACACGATGATTGAATTGTACAAGGATGACATATCCTTGTATTTTCTGTTCACTTTACATTTACCTGTCTCGTACCTATGCCAATCCGAACCCCCTATTTGCATGCTGTCCGCTATAACGAAATAAGCTTAATACATAGAGGATGGACATATCCTCATTTCTAAGTAAAAAGGAAAAGGGAGATGTTTTACTTGCGTTTCCAGCGGACCGCGGTCCATCACACAAGGGTTAGGATTAGGAAAGCCTGAATATATACTACTACCACTGTAAACCAATATGCATCCACACGGCACACCTGTCCCCATATTTATGTAGCAACGACAAAGTCGACCAGACCATAGTTTAGGTCTGTACACAATTACACTACGAGAAACACAGGAGTCGTACCGTGCGTTATGGCCATACAGTAGCAGTAGAAGGAGAAGACCATATTAAGCGCAGAGTGCAGAGCAGCCCAACTTACTCCACAAATCTGCTTAAGGAACTGGGATGACGGATATGTAAAGTGAGAGATTAGACAAGGCAAAGAGATAGGATAAATATTAAGGTAGTACCAATTCTGGCTAGGCATAGGAAAAACCATTACACACTTGTAATTAATGTACTAATGTGCTAGGAAAAAACCCATACTATACCAATGTTAGCAAGTGAACCACTACGGGATTCGAACTGGAGACCTTCGAGAAAACGATTGAATGCGTTTACCCGTAGTCCCACTTGGCTTGCTTTCTTTGGCTATTTCTAAGTATAAAATTGTCCATCCCTTTCGATGGCACTATTGAAAAGCCTTTTGTTACATTGGCCTTTTTTCATGATTTCCTGGACCACTTAAGCGACATCATTATTTCTCATAATAATGAAAAGCCAAAAATAAATAGTGAATTGTCCAGCGGAAATCCTGTCTATCCCCATACAATTCGAATATCCACATTTTCCTAAATTATGTTATTTATCAATTAAATACTTGGATATTTCGACATAAACTATTTTGCGGATTCGCTATTCATGCGATCCACATTGATTATTACTTACCTATTGTATTTGGGAAATTTCGTCTAAATTAAGCTCAGCTATTTAAAAAGCTATTCAGTAACCAGTTGTTACGTAAAATATATCTTTGCAAAAAGTTACAGAAATTGCTTATTAACTGAACAGCAATTTCCTGTCTATTGTAAAGTTTGCAACCGGATCCCACCGGTACACGCAAACTAGTAGGTATTAGAAAGTAGTATATAACTAGGCTTTCTGACACTCACGTCAGAGAGGAGCCCACCTGTTGTCTCAAAGTTCCAGAGACTCTCCCTCTCCGACTGCCTGACAAACAGTCGAAAAACTTACCACAACTGTACTGAAAGAGCACACTATAAAATTAGGATATAGAAACAAAATTATACTATTAGATAAATTAAACGTTCCTGTAGTTCACTCTCCGACATTGTATTTATTACGGATTGCAGACCATATGAGGTAGGATCTCATAGTAATCCCACTGCGTAAACACCTAATCCATAGGTGCACCGGGCCTTTAGTGTAAGAAATTATTATATGAACTTGGAACGAACATTTTATCAGTAAACTATAAACCTTCATCCGACTAAGTTCTCCAAATTACTAAAATATTACCAAGTTCACTTCTAAATTATTATTAAATACACTTTATCAAATTTAGTTACCAAATAAGATTAAGTCTCACCACATTTGGTAACACCGTTTCACCGCAGAATACATCGTATTGGTAGAATTGTATTCTAGAACATTCGGTATGTCTATGTAATAATAATTACCATTGAACCCATTTCTCTGTTCTACGTTATTCTAGGCGTAATTGTAAATTACTTAAAATATTGAAACGTTGAAAATTAAATAGATAACGTATTATGTATGTTTTATTATGTATAACAATAGAAATGGTATTGTTTGTATCGGATGCTCCCCCAGTTGCGGTCCTATTCCGAAAGTTCCAGAACTTGATGGTCTGTTTAGTTTCATGAACAATGGGTGTTATAAATACACCAAATAATGATCTGAGAGATCAGATTGTTTTTAGCTCTCGAACACCTCACACCCTTCTCCGACTGACCAGTTACGTTTAGTCGTAAAACTCATACGTCCTATCCAAACTCTTCCATTCCTATGTTGAATAATTAGGTACTTTTGCTTAATTGGAATTATCTTATGTAACTCTTTTTATTTCCATTTAATAAATTAAACACTAAAGTGCAAATCTAAGGCCCCTCATTACGCACACACACACATATTATTACGATAATTATTTCAATACGTGAAAGATTCGTTTTGTAAATGTAGAGACAAGTTTTGTAAGAAACTGTAGACCATCTAGGGTTATTGCTTTGTTGAGGAAAATCCCAAACGGTTAGTTTATGACGAAAGTCCAGTGTAATTAAAGAATTTTTTGATTGCTTGATAACTTTAGTGTCTCAAACTTTGCTGTGCTGATAATTAAGCTGGTTTCCCATAGCTAGTTTAAAGTGCGATTACACAGCGCGTCATTGTCATTTTATAATGCAAACAGTTAATTAAACTACGGAAAAAATATTGATCATACAATATAGTTTGTCCAAGTACTAGAATCACTGACTAATAAATCGACATTTAGAAAGAGATTTTCAATAATATTACAACCCTACAAGGTGGTTATGACACTCAACATTAAAATTTTGCATTCAGTTTTAGATAGCCACAAAATTCTTTTAGCAGAACTGAATGCTTTGAAAACATAAAAAGGGAAGTACAAAAAGTGCTCCCCTTATAACAGAATATTGAGACACATTCTCACATTTTCCAATTCGCGTATTTAAGAGGGAAAGCTGAAGCAGTCTTCCCTCCTAAAGAAATGAGGGAAATACGAGAATATATCTCAATTTACCAGTTTACCAGATTTAGAAACACCAGCGATGAAAAATTTAGTCGTGCCGCTGCCTTTTTGGACTATGAAGCTGTTAAAGAGGTTTGCTCTCAGTGAAATGTAATTACAGCAGCATGGAATTCTAATTACACATTTGTTTATTTGACGTATTCTTTTCACAGGGCAGTAATGATAAGGAGAACTAGGACATCGAATCAGAAAACACTGATGATCGAAACTTTATTGATGACGCAACACCTGAAAAGACTAAACGGCTCATAAAACGAAAAGCATGCAGCATAGTTGCCAGATCATTTAACAGAAAATTAAGTATACATGCACCGAACAATATTCAACAGCAATATTCATCAAAAGCATTCTAATTAATACATTAAATACTACACATGTCAAGCGCAACAAAATAATAATTTACAAATTCATCAATCATAAAGCTAAACTACTAGTCAGCTACATATCATCAAACAATAAATCAATACATACTACACAATGTTAAACTACAATAACGAATTCATTAAATATACAGGGTGGGCCAGAAACAACTACACATCGACTTTGATCGCTAATAACTCAATAACGGTAAGGTGTATTTCAACGAGAGTTACATATTCTGAAAGGGCATACATTTTTTAGTGGAACTAGGGTCTTGAGGTGCAATTGGTAACTCACAGGCACTAAGGGTAGTAGCTAAGAGTAAACAAGTGAAAATCTCAATTTTTTCTGAAATATTTTGAATTTTCGTCTGTTAATTTTTACATTTCGGGTGTTGTAATGTCCAAAATACCCTATGTTGAGCAGAGACAACCCTTTATTCACTATACCATCTGAAATGAAAAGGTTTTATACGGGTATTTTGGACATTACCAAACCCATCCAAAGGGAAAGAAATGTAAAAATCAGCAGACGAAAATGCAAAATATTTCAGAAAAAATTGAGATTTTCACTTGTTTACTCTTAGCTACTACCCTTAGTGCCTGTGAGTTACCCGTTGCACATCAAAACCCTAATTCCACTAAAAAATGTATGCCCTTTCAGAATATGTAACTCTCGTTGAAATACACCTTACCGTTATTGAGTTATTAGCGATCAAAATCGATGTGTAGTTGTTTCTGGCCCACCCTGTATATAACGACACACAAATATAAGTCACGAATCAGTCCAACGTTCAAATCATTTCATAATTTTAAATACTGCACATGCACTCCTTACTATTCATTCTGATTCCTTAGGTGTTAAATAACGACGCCAAGACGGGAGTCTGCCTTAATCCGCTTCCTTGTCTCAAACGAGGTTTCAGTTTGGGAAATATCACCAAATGGGCTGCCTAAAGTGGGCATAGATGGAAGTCTTGGAGTAGAAGTCCAAAGCGGAGCTCCAGGTGGGGCGTTCGAGGTTCCCTGTTCAGCCAAGTCCAGTTGTTCTGCCAATACCTTGTCTACGTGTGCGTCCTCCTTTAAAGAAACCAAATGACATGTTTAGAAAATGCCCTTTGCAAATTTGAACATGTCATTGTTTGAATAGAATACTTACTATAGTTTGATTTTCATCTTCAAACTGTTGCAAAAGGCTGTCAGTTGGCGATCGCATTTCAGTTCTTTCCTGAGGAGGCACGTTAGGCATGTTAGGCACTGGTCGACATCTTGTCCAGCATTCAGTGCAGAAATCTAGCAACGAACGCCCCCATCCCCAGCATCTAGTCAACACTTCGGTAATGATATTGAGCACGGCAGTCAACCATCGCTTGCTCCAATTATCTTCGTCGGAGTTCAGGTTAATAATACAAAGTAGTATTAATACTGTAATTGACAAAATGACAATTGCAGTTAACCAAAATCCAATTACTGAAGCAAAATAGAAGCGAAAATTATTACACTGACTGAGAAAATAGTTTTACAAAAATCCAAAATTATTACTTTCAGAAAATTTGGCACACCCAAATTGGTACAATCGGTTTCGACATTTCAGAAATTTTAAAAATGCATTTTAAGAACGAAGTTTGAAAAAATAAGAATGAGGAATGTTAACTTGAGGTGTCCCTCCAACGTAGGCTCCCCAGATACCCCCGAATTTAGGGTACTGTTTTAAAGGTGGTTTATCAACTGGAATTCCACAAGAATCTAGACTTCCATAATTTCTTCTTCCGTACAAAATAACGCAACATGTCAGAAACAAAATCAAAACAATAAGCAACAAAACTATCATATTGATTAACTAAGAAAGCCAAAAGCTAAAAAATTGTATAATAGCAGTCTACTTTACTTTTAATGATTGTAGATCAAACTGAAAATGTTTTAGTTTATATACCTGCTTGAATATTAAAACAGACTGAAGTACAGTTAAATGAATCATAGTGAAGTTGTGAAGCATTTGGTAGATATTAGATAATTTGGTCTTTATACCTTCTTTCCTTATTGGAAACCAGTTTTGGCTTTAAATACTTTAATTCTGTAGCTTATTATTGCACACTTTTTGTTGGGTATTTAAAAATTACGCAGAAGTTTCTGGAAATGAATTCATAAAATCCTTTTTAAAGGCATCGACACAATTATTAATCTGCTGTTAATGGTTTCAAATGTTAAGGTTAATGGTAAGATTAATTCACAAATTTCTCAAGAAATAAAGTCGGATGTTACTAAACTATTCAAATCAAAGTGGAGCTATTAAGCGTTTTTTTAATACTCTAATTACTATATGAATAAAGTGGAAATCCAGCCCGCTTGAAGGATAATGCTTTGACAAGTTTCCCACATATTTCGATTATCCTCCAATGGATATTACATATGCAAAACAACTCAGTTGTTAATATTTCCGAATTTATTCATAGCAAAAGTTAGACAGAGATTTGCAGTAAATATCAATTAATAATAAAATATATATATTATTTTTTTATCGCTATGGCAGCAGATACAGCAAAATGTATTTCAAATTTATGGAAAACCTTGACGAAACGAATTAAAGTAAACTATTATGTGGCGAAAATTAAACATAAATTAAAATAGCTCTCAAGCTGGCCCACAACTCAATTATGAAACGATGCTAATGTTGGCTAAGGATTTCAATATAGGATAAGGATAAGGAGGGGGTTTATACTCCGTGATTTGGCACACATTGGCTCATCTCAGAGTTAATGCCATTCAAATGTCACATATGTGAGAAACAGTTTTTGCGAATTGGAATGCTACATGATCATTTCAAAACCGTTCATAAAAACGAAAAGCCATATAAATGTGAGTTCTGTGAGAAACGGTTTTCTGGAATTACAATGCTAAATTATCACTTTAAAGACGTTCATGTTATCGATAAGCCACATAAATGTGAGTTCTGTGAGAAAACGTTCTCGCGCATGGGAAGACTAAATACTCACGTCAAAGAAGTTCATAATGGCGAAAAGCCACACAAGTGTCAGCTATGCGAGAAAAGATTTGCAAGAGTTGGAAAACTAAATAGCCACGTCAGTGTAGTTCATAATGGTGAAAAGCAACATAAATGTGATGTATGTGAGAAGCATTTTTCACGGATTGGAAAGTTAAAGTATCACGTCAAAACAGTTCATAATGGTGTAAAGCCACATAAATGTGAGATTTGTGAAAAACGTTTTGGACGGATGGGATTGTTAACTATGCACGTTAAAATTGTTCATAACGGTGAAAAGAAATTCAAAAGCAATGTGTGCGGGAAAGATTTTGCACAGAATGGAGACCTAAAACGTCACGTTGATGTAGTTCATGGCAATGGCGAAATGCCGTTTAGCTGTGATCTATGTGACAGTCGGTTTAAAGAGCTGAGGAAATTAAAATATCACGTTAAAAGGGTTCATAATCCTATAAAGAGGCCATATAAATGCGATTTCTGTGAAAAACGATTTGAACAGATAAAATTATTAAATAATCACATAAAAACTGTTCATAATAGCGATAAGCCCTATAAATGTGAAATGTGTGAAAATAGGTTTACAAAGTTGATAAATTTAAAATATCACGTCATAAGATTTCATAATGGCGAAACTTCATTTAAATGTGAGTTGTGTGAGAAACGGTGTGTAGATAAAAGGACTTTACGCAGTCACCTCAAAGCATTTCATGGTGAGAAAAGCCTTACTCCTGGTGTACATAATGACAAAGCTTCCCAGGACACCATTCTTGGTGTTTAAATCTTTATAAGGAAGAATTTCTTGTTTTCAATAAATATGTATCAATATTATTGTATTGTTGTAATTATTAACTCGAAAATTATTTGCATAAGAAATTGGGCTGACGATAAATGTATGATTGTCTTGGTTTTTTATGTGATTTTTCAAGTTTTTCTACTGAACCGGGAATCAATCTTTGGGCTACAGAATATTCGGGAAATAATGTAACTCACAACATATGTACATCCATAAATTACAAATGTTTTGCGCATTAGTTATTTAGGTTGCACTATGTTGCAAATATTACGAGTCAATTAAGTGATGCATTTTTAATACTAGTACGCTAATTATCGGTGACATGAAAGTTTTTATGGTGCTGTTTCAAAATATAGGTGCCTGCAAACTGTGCTGTATTGTTTATTATTAGGTCTATAGTCACCCACGCCTCATTTATGTCAATGCCTAAGGTATATTTCTAACCAATTGTCAGTTCCCCCTTTTTGTCCCTACCATATTCTAAAATTAATAATTATTAAGATTGACATGGTTGAAGTGACAAAATTTACTTACTATTTTGGAGAAATTTGATTGGTGGCATTCGATGGCTTTCATTATTAATTATTCTAAGAATATGTTAGGGATATACTAAAAAGAGGACACTGGTAATTGTAAAAAATATAGGTTCGGCACATACATAAATGAGGCGTGCTTGACAAACAGTAATGAAGTAAAGAACAATAGGTAAATTGAAACGAAGAAAAATATTAGAAGCTGTATTTACGTGCAACGGCAGTGAAGTACAGCAACAATGATTGTAGAGCTCTATTGAATCAAGTAAATGAGGTATGCTCATATTTTTCAGAAAATTATAGGCTCAAGAAAACCAATTAGTCATATTTATTCACAATATCACATTAAGTTATTACTATGAACTTGTATTGAGTTTGGACGGCCTCTCACCGTAATTTAAAAAAGGCAGTGGAGCAAGTGTATGCCATATCCTTTTGTTTATTCATTGAACAAGATATTACTAAAAAAAGTAAATCAGATAGCTTTATGCCCTATTTATTTCCATTTATCTTTAAACCACACATTAACAATTACTATTTATATTATTTATCATCTTTTAAGAAAAAATTATTTATAATACATACAAATAGAAATATTGTGTAACTCACATTATGGAGCATATTATAAACATATTATAAAACTCGTATTAGCGAAAAATACTGTGCAGTTCATATTATAGAGAATATTATAAAGAAATATATTATTACGTAATTCATATTTCATATTGCAGAGACTATTATCTAGAAATATTACGTAATTGATATTTTAGAGAACATTATCGAGAAATATTATGTAATTCATATTATGGAGAATATTATCGGGAAATATTATGTAATCATATTATAGAGAAATAACTAATGTTAGAAGACAATGCAGATTAAAATGCTTGGGGATATTTCAGTGTTCGCCTTACGCATTTCGCACTGCGAAAAACGCAGTGCGAAAAAGTGATAAAAAGCGCGTAAAAAGATTGCTACGCAGTGCGAAAAATGCGAGAAATGGAAATTACCTGAAATTGGGGCTATGAGAGACCATTTATTTTCACAAATGTGACAATTGTGTGGACTTTTTACTAACTCCTGGTTATAAACCAGTAAAATATATGGATAATGTAACTGTAGACATAAAAGTTATATGTCTACAGTTAATTTATCCAATAAATTTATTAATTTAAAAGTTATCATATTTAATAGTTGTACAGAAAATGCTACCAGTTGTATTGTATTTATGAATGCATTTTAGAATATTACCAATAAAGAATCTTACAAAAATTTTAATGAAAATATCGGAAAAGTACTTTATAATTCTGGAACACGCGCAAAATATGCATCTTACACTTCAAAAGTGAATTCTTGTATAGGTTAAGTATAAGATTGTCAGCATAAGATTTCAGATTTGTTTTTTTTCTTTTTGGCCTTATAGGAAATTATAGAAAACAATTTCACTTTTAGATAACGATTGTCACTGCCAGGAAATCATTTCGATTTGAAGTGATGTAATAACTGAACTATTTTTCCACGTCGAGGAGTTTTTCGCAATTTCTCGCATTTTTCGCAGTTTTTCGCAATTTCTCGCATTTTTCGCAGTTTTTCGCATTTTCTCGCATTACGCGCGTGAAATTCGTGCGAAATGCGAAATAGGCGAACACTGGGATATTTACAATAGTTTGGTCATTTAGGTTTTGTTGTGATAGCCTTATTAGATAACTTTTATCTATTTCGAAAATTTATTTTAGATATACAATGAGGTTCAGTACAAACGGTTCAAAAGACTTACAACGTATAAGGAAGTAGAGTAGTACCTATACAAATTGGTTAAATCTTTACGCGTTTCGAGTCAGAAAAGTGGCTATTTAAATACCAATGTTCTTACATGTACACGGTAAGAACATTTCTTAATAAGCTTGAAAATGATATGAAGCATTATTGCTACAAAAACAAAAACTACTACAAGTAAAGTAGTATATTTCTGTCTTTGAAAGAGTTTTTTCCAAGTACTCACTTGAAATTTTCGTGTAATGTTTGGAAAATCAGACAATAAAATTCTTTCTGTCTGTTCAAGGATGTCTTCCCAGTACTCTGCTTGATCAACATTGAAACTATTAAGTTGAACCACACTTCCTCCAAAATCCATAGTGATATTTTCAAAATTTTGAATTTGAGAACTGGATTTGTTAAAGTAATCTAATAATACAAAAGTAGTCACCATATCTAAACTACCATTTTCTGCAATGTTGGAGTAAATCAATTGATTGTTTCTTTTAGCCAATCGAAAGGTAGAGAAATTCGAATCAGTGGGATTATCTGTGTAATCCGGGTGATAAATGATTTGTTGGTTATCCTCAAAATCTTCTGCAGATAAAACTGTTAAAGTACCTTGTTGGATTTGAAAGGGTTTTGGTTTAATTGCCCAATCCAGACTTGAATTATAAAAAGGCTTAACAAATTCCATTGAAACAGAGTTAACTAAAATGTGAATTCGACCTGGAAATAATGTTCCACTATTTATAACAAGTTTTCCAGGGAAAGAACTATTTTGGACACCATCCATTGTGATAATAAGGTCACCTTGAATCTCAACTACTTTAGGAATGTATTTGTACCCCAAATCTTTCCTTATTTGAGTAACTATTTGACTAAGGTCTAATACCTGTCTGGAATTACTGTCAAGTGAAAATCGTGGATAAATGTAAACATCGTAATCAGTATCCAGAATGGAGTAAATAGTATTTGACCCACCTCCTCCAACCAAATGGCTTTGCAAATGGTTTATATTTGTTAACAAATTGTTTTCAGCATCGTCATTAAAGCCAATGTACAAAAAGTCGGATTTACTTCGAACAATTATGGTAACTTTGAGGTTATTTGCAATTTTTCCAAGGAATGGAACAAAAATGTTACTAATTTCATCTATTGTCATCTGTTGGTCGTGAAGAACTAATGTCAAGATTACACTACCGTACCTAGAAACCTGAATATGAAAACCGTCTGCACTCATAAATTGAGGTTGGTCATAAAATTCCTGGAACTCTTTCAATGAATCATCCATCTTATGCTCATAGCGAGTTTTCGATACAACATATGACAGTTTTGCCCCGGATTTCAAAAACTCAATGCTTTCCAAATCGGATATTTTGAAATTCAAATAAAAGACATGTGTCAGTTCGCCAATAATGGACCAGAAGTCGAAATTTAAATCAAAAGATCTAAGTGTTTCAAATTTATAGTAAAAAGAACCTTCGCTAAATTCATATTTTTCATCGTCTTCAGATGATGAAAAGGCTACAGACGTTTTCTCTCGAATAGTTATTGTCGTACTATATCCGGAGCAGGTCTTGTCAGTCACAATTATCTCTTTTGCTCCTTCTATAAGAATTGTGGAGCAGTCAATGAAAACTTTATCTAAATCATCACGGCCTTCAAAAATTTGTATATTATTTAGTGTGTTTACTAAAATTCTATTTGGAGAATTAGTAAAATATATATTTCCCACGCCACGGTTTAGAACTACCGTCAGTGGCTGAGCGGACTGTAACGAATCAAACATCCGCAATCTATTTGTAGTTCCGTTGACTCCACCATCCAGTGTGTTGATAAAATTTACGGAATTCAACTGAAAATCATCATTTCTGTCCCCACCGGTGATTTTCGCCAAATTTTCTGTAGTGTCCACAAAGAAAATATTAGAAGTGCCATGTAATCCCTTAATTTCGTCCGAAAAATTAGTCCTAATTTCAGTTACAGAGTATATTGAGCCTGTCTTCTTAACTTTCACGTTGCGGGACACTGTATTATTTAAATGGTCTACCAAAATGAGTTGGAAAGTCGGATGTGAATAATCAATCGATGAATTTGAAAAGGAATCCATTTCGTAACTAAGAACATTACCAGTTGTTGAAAAGAATGAAATCTTTTTCGACTCTTTAGTAAAGGTAGCAGAGTGTATTTGTTTTCCAAATTGAAATTGGAAAAAGTGCCCGTTTTCTGCTGTGTTTAGTATTTCAATTTCAGACGCATTTTCTTCTTGATCAATAATATACAAAAAATTTCCACTCGTGGCCGTATTGTTAACACGGGTATGGTCTGGAACGTAAATCTTTAAAGAAGTGTAATTGCAGGATGATTGATCGGGAACAATTATTACATCACTGTGTGACTTAGAATGTCCGCCATGCCCGTTCACGACTAGGGTCGAACAAGAACAAATTATTTTCTCACTTAAGTCTTTTCTGCCATAAAGGATTTGAATGTCAGAAAAATTTAATATTTCGATTTTCTTGTTTTCAATATATTTCCAAGCAAAACCAGTTCCCAAATCAATTAAAAGCGGAATATTTTCAAAATTTTCATGAAATTGAAGAATGTTATTGCCCTTTTTACCAAAAATGTTGCCATTGAAACGTTCAGAATAAATAATAAAAACGTCATCGTAATTTCCTCCACTAACATCCCAACTTCCTTTTACTAATTCAAATACGTTAGGAGCAATAGTGGTACCCTTAGCAATTGCCCTCGTGTTTTCCATTTCCGAACTCAAAGTGTGCAGAATTTTAAGAGAAATCGTACCCGTTTCAATTAAAGCAATACTTCGCAAACCGGTGACAGGGTTCAGAAAAACAATTTGGGGTTTCGCTAAAAACTGATCGTTAGATACATTCAGTTCGGTTTTGTGTGAAAACTCTAGTTTCAGTGTTTGGTTTTCTGAAAAGAATAATTGCATTTTGTAGGTCGTAAGTCCAACTAATTTTCCTACAGTACCTTCAACTGCCGATAATTTTTCAATTTCTAATTTTAGAATTAATAAACTCGCGGGGTGAAACTTTATCAAATATTCAATATGAAAATACCTGTAAGGAATAACTTCAAAAGTAAACATTCCTTTGTGAGCCATATTCACTATTTTCGTAAATTTTTCGGCTTTTATTGTAATGTTATATTCGCAGTTGTTTTCTGGTATTGTAATCACATCAGGCATTGCTGCACTTTGACCTCCACTACTAGCAATATACTTTGTATTGCAACCACATAAAATGCGTTCGCTTTTGTCACTCCTACCGTATACGTTTTCCATAGCTACTAACTCTAATTTGTGCATAAATGTTTTTTCCGTGCAATACAAAAGTCCAGCACTTAAGTCCACAAATATATCTGTAGAGTTTATATCATCAGATATTTGCAAACTATTAATGCCTCCTCCGCCGTAAATTTTGCCACTGAATTCGCACGACGCCAATGCAAAAATATCGTCAAAATCCTTTCCATAAATTTCCCAATTCCCACCAACAAGAACAAAAGTGTTACGTAAGTTATTTACTCCGTAAAAGGATTGACGACCGGATCCTGCCCAACTATTCTGCCGAATTGTATGCCACATTTCTAACGTTCCTGTTATCAATCCAATATAAATGGTGCTAAGAGCACTAGTTACGTTTTCTGAAGCAATAATTTCAATTTTCTGTAAAAAGGGTGACGATACATTGGGAGAAATTGCCTCAAGAAAGTTTAACAGCATTATTTGTTCATCTTTAAATGAAATATTTAAAGAGTACAACATTTTGCTGTTATATTTTGTTACCTTACAGCGAGATGATTCTAAATCGTGCACATTCCTTTGAATTATGAAGGAATGCAGTGCCAAATATGTATTGTTGCTCTGAAAATAAAAGTAACTGTTCTTTTCTTTGGAAATGATATATTGAAAAGTGCCTTGGAAGGCAGAGTTAATAATATACGTGAATCCTGTAACGGCAACTTGCAACTTATAAAGGCAATTCTTATTGTAACTAATGAAAATAACATCCGGGTCAGATGTGGAATTTCCACCGTTACCCATTACAATTTTGGTGTCACAACCAACAATCACTTTCTCTGTTTTTCCTTTTCTTCCTTGTACAACCTGAATGTGTCTCAAAAAAAGATTTAGTCCTCCATCTTTGGATTTCACAAATGGTTTTGTATTCGATAAATGAAAACGGATTTCTTGCAAAGGGGCACAATCTTCTGTTACATCAATTGTGTTTTCTTGGCCTGTATTGCCATTCAAATTACCCTTTAAATTCAGACAGGGTCCGTTAATAACAAAAATATCTTTACCTATCCCTCCATTGAATTCTTTCTGTCCATCGTCTACTAAGAACAAGTTAGTTGTATTATCTTTGTCAGATAAGTATATTTCATCGTTCCCCTCCTCTAACCGATAAAGCATGGCAGTACCCAATTCTGAATTTCTTTTCACGCCAATGGCATTTTGGCACAAAAATGCGTGTGTTGTATGCTCTTGAGATATTCGATAACCTTTGGAAGAAAGAGAGGATGGTGTGCAGAATGTGCTGAATCCTGGTTGTTTATAATTTGGAACGGATCTTTCTAAATACACATTGCGTTGTTCCCTGAAATCAACTGTGCTGTCTGGCCACGGTGTGCCCCATTTAGATTTCTTGCTGCAAATGCATTCGTACGAAATATGACCACCCAGGGCCAGGTGTACTCCACCGTCGCCATTAAAATTACTAGGTGAACAAGAAGTATTTGTTAGTATTGGATAACCCGTATGCCAGCAGCCGAAAAGATTAAAAATACAAATCGTTTTTTTCAAGTAACAATCTTCATATATAACAGTAGTAAGGGATGGAAAAACGTCCCCAATGAAAAATTCATTTTCTTGTAAAAATGCAACTGATGATTTCACTGCATTATCATTTAGTTCTTTTACTGCCATCAAGTACTCTAAATAACCGCTAGTTTTTTGTCCAGTCAAATATTTCCATGATTCTACCCCTTTTTCATGATCTAAAAGAAGAATTTTCGAATTCAATTCATCCAAGTGATTTGAAGTCTTATACTACTGCAGCTACAACCACATTTACTAGAAACCCTATACCCGTAAAAACTGGCGCTAACGGGGGGAATATTAAAGAAGCTACAAAAACTGTAGTGGATACCGCAATATCTAAACTTGCCTCAACCATATCTGCAATAGCATCGTTTTGTTCATAGGCGCTTGCTTCAGGATTATTGTAGCGCTTAATTGCAGAATCCAAACTCCACAAGCTGAGCCCCACATCAGCAGCAAAACCAAGTGGTCCTGCTGCTTTTGCTATAAACTTCATCCCTTTAGAACCAAAAGACTTAACAGCTTTTAAACCCAATGTAGATGTTGCCTTTGTAGCAAACTCTATGCCAAACTTTTTTATAGCCAGCCGACTAATTTTTCTTGTTGTGATTGAAGAGTATTTGTGAATGTTTTCAATGTTGCGTAAAACAAAATTACCACCTACTGTAGATCCGATAACTATTAGTCTTGTGTTGTCGTTATTTTTTAATGCAGAAATAACATTTTTTCCAAGCATGAATTTACCGTTAAATTTACCCAATTTCTGCATTACACTGGAGAATTTCTCACTCTTGGATAACGACTTTGCGGTTTTTGAAGGACTTAATTTTGTGTTTTCTAGCAGTTCCGACTCGGTGTACCCATTTGTGTTTGCCTTCTTTCCAAAATAATGACCATTATTGAAACCCTCTTCTGCGTACGCTAACTTAGCATTGTTTCTGTAAATTTTCGTACTCAATTAATTTTTTAACCTTAGCAACCGTTTCCGGGTCGCCTGTAATTTTATGTTTGTTTTTCTCAGCAATGTCTGCGATTTGACGACGACCCGCATCATCCATGTCATCGTAAGCGGCGATAAATCCTTTGCTTCGTACCTCAACAACGTCATCTGGGTTAAGTGTCGGCACATGTTTGCCACCTTTTTCAACATCTGCAACAGACGTAGAAGAAAATGCACAGTTGGCGCAATTACATCCAACATCACGCTTTCGTCTTCCTTTACGAAAAATTTTAGATGGTGCTCCGCAAACATTAAAACCTGTGGCTGGAGCTGGTCGTTTAGATCCTGTCAAATACAATAATTTTATATTTCATATATATGATACTGTAGTTTCTTTGTAGTGTATATTTGTGGTAGTCTTTGAGATGATTCAGTCTTTAAGGTTACGCGGTGTATACTGAAAAGTTATTAACTTTTTTCCTATTATACTTAGCAATGTGAAATTTGAAACAAATAAATGTTGATGTAAAGTAAATTTTATCCTCCTAGCTATAACAGAAAAAATTTTATTTGTATTTAAGTTCTGAGTCTGATTTGCTGAGTGCAAATGTGTCTATAGGTAATACAGCAAATAGCAGTGATAGGCTTACAGACTCCTTCCGTCAAAGAAGAGTACATTGGGAAGGATTATGCTATTATTTGATACTAATGCCGCAAGCCGAAACCACTTTTGGTTGGTAACAATTAGGAACAAGAACAGTGTACATACTATAAAATATTCTTTGTTATTCATCGTTCGCAATCCATTAATTCCTCAAGGCTGATAGTACCACAAAGGGTACTTTATTCTTAAAAGAGTTCATTCAGTCGTGGAAAACCAAATAGTGTCTCATGTTGAGATTCACGCATGGACATTTTTTTTATTTTACGGTATGTCAAGTTTTACACTAATTTGGAAATATAATAATTTCTAATAAGAAACTTTTTTGCCTTTTTAGTCTATCACGCTTCTCCTTTTGTTCTAAAGGTACATTTTTGCCTCAATTGGAAAGGAACTATTATAGCATAGCCGACAATGCGCTGGCTGGTATACGATTTACATAATACAAGGCATGTACACTGTCCCTGTTCTCAAAATTTTTACACTCAATTGTTACCAACCAAACCTCTGTCATAAAATTGACTTATGTATATATGGACAAAAATATGTAGGGACTACCGCCTTTGTTTTTTAAAAATATATCTTCAATTACAATAACCATCGTGTTATATCTGTCTCACCATGTTCTAAGGATAGGAACAAATTTTTGTGATTTAAACTTTTAAAATTGAAATAAAAGTTATATTTTAAAGTATTTAAAATTTTGAAGCCCGGTGGTCCCTAGGTAGAGTTGGAAAATTTCAAAGTAGCCACACCTAATTCAAATTAGGTCAAATACATGAGCTATATGGAATTAGATTTGCAATGTAAATGGATAGACTCAGCCTTAAAAGAAGAGAAAGGAATGAGCTTACCCAAACTCAACATTTGTCGGGAGGAGTCTTTAGGCCCATCATCGCTATTTACTGTATTACCTATAGGTACATTTGAACTCAATAAATCATTTTAATGTCCATTCATCGTTAATTTATAGTTCAAAATCCATTAATTCCTCAAGAATTATAGTACCACAAATAGGGGGTAATATAGTATTTAAAGGGTAAATTCCATATTAATTGGGGCGTTAAATGATGAAAATAGGCAAAAAGTAGTATTTTTGAGAAGTACTTTGTTTTGGGGCGACATTGAGTATTTTAGGGGTGTCAAAAATAATATCTCGATGAAATTTACTGAAAGTATATTTTACATCAACATTGATTTGTTCCAAATTTTAGTTCGCTAAGTATGATAGAAAAAAATTATTAACCTTTAAATATAAACTGCGTAACCTCAACGACTGAAACCTTTCAACAACTACGAAATATTTACTTGTAGCCGAGGATGGAACCGCTGTAGAACTAGATTGACTAATCACCCTTTGAGCAATTGTATCCACTTCAAAGGAGTCAAATATTATAGGATGAAATTGGCTTTTTCGGTTTGGAACGTTTTTGTATTTTCTAATTTGCTTTCTAATATCCTGCTCCAATTGTAATTCAGCTCTGGAAATTGTTGCTTTCTCTGGTTGGCCTTGCAATGTTGGTTTGACAACTGTTGAAGAACCTGGTCGTCCTGTCGTCGTATAATCATTTTCTAAATGAAATATTTTATTATTTGTATCGGATAAGGCCACATGAGCACTTTCTAAACTATGAATTTTTACTACGAGGTCGTTTTTAACATAATCAAATTCAATCCTGACGAGCTGATATTTGCTCTCTGTTACATAAATTTTCTCCCCTCCCGGCTTTTGAAAGTCCTGCAATTGACATAAATACAGTGCGTTAGCGATATATAGCTACCATTTAAGTACGTCGTCAAACCAATGAAACTTCCTTCTACCTATTTCTACTTGCCTCAACAGTAAGTTTTCTCTATTTATTAACATAATCTACCTAGTTTTTTTTAAATTGTGTGTGGGTACACTAACGGAAATTTAATTTGGATTAATTTAAATACAGTTGACCCAAACAAAAAATGGGACGACCATTTTGGCAAAAGTTTCGAAGTAATTTATTTTGGCTGTCATTTAAGTGCACCTCATATTTAATCGGTTTGCCTCAATAAAATTAATCACTTTGCCTCAAATAAATTTATTTACCTAAAGAAAATTTATGCCGCCTCAAGTATCAATCACTCAATACTGATAATATACCTTTGCCTCACGTTTTAATAAAAAAAATGCTAATATTTAGTACCATTGTTGTTAGTAGTGTTGAGGTTTTTGTACTAACTATTAGCATTTTGTATTAAAACATGAGACAAAGTAATATTTTTAGGATTGCGTAATTGATACTTGAGGTGTCATAAATATTCATTAGGTAAATAAATTTATTTGAGGCAAAGTAAATAATTTCATTGAGGCAAACCGATTAAATATGAGGCCCATTTAACTACTCACCTTTTCTTAAAAACCTATTTTGCCAAACGAGTAGTGTGTGCGACCAGTTTAGCAAAATGTAATAGTATAGCAAAAGGGATGAAGCACTGTAATAGGTATAAAGCAGTAGACAGCGTAAATCTATCTACTTTGTTTAACTTATGTTTTAATCATCTTAATACCTTAGTATTCGTCTGCAGTTCCAGTATTCAACTATCCATGGCCGTTACAGCACCAAAATACATTTAGCACACGCTAATTAACTCATTTCAATATTAATAAATCATTCCGAAACAGCTGTAGCACAATAGTGCAACTGTAATATTTTTTGAATGTATTTCAAACTATTCCAAAAATTTGCACTTATTTTAAATTATTCAAAAAAGTTTAAACTTAACATAACTAATTAACAGATTTCAAAAACCTGTCAGAAATCACGGAAAAAATGCTTGCCTATTTCGAAATTCTTAAGAATGCTTTCCCGCTATTTGAAGTGAACTTTATCTTTTGACTACACCTTGTTTGAACTCAACTATTACCAATAATACACATGACAATAAGAAATACTTTTTGCTGCTAGCAACACATAAGGCTTATAACAGTAATTTGATTTCACGTTTTGCCAAACGGGCTACTTTTTCAGCATGTTTGGCAAAACCAAAGTCAAAGGAAATTTTGCCATATGGGTCGTCTCATTTTTGGAACCTGGTTTTGCAAAACGGGTTTTTGCCAAAAAGGAAGTGAATCCCGGAACTGTTGGACAGGGTTTTATATCTCGCAAATATAAATATAAACGCTTAAGGCGAAACAATTTCTAAATAATTGTTATACATACCCCTAGTGGATTAGCAGTCTTGCGCTTGTTAAAATCTGCTAAAAGTGTTGCTTCATCTGCTTCAATAATGGTGAATGGAGTATTTTTTTTCTGTCTGTAAAAAATTTAAAGTATCTATTAGTGAAAGTCTTAAAATGATGGTTAATTAAGCGTAAATCACTATAAAGAAGATAAATACTGGCGCTGATCGCTGATCGATTCCTGATCGGGACTGTTTTAACACAAGTTATTGTACTTTTGCAATTCTACTATATTAGGAATTTTAAAATAATGCTATGCAAAAGAAACAATTACCCGTCGAATTTCGCCACATCAGGTAAAATTGTATTGCTTCCGCTCGTGTATATTCGCCTGTTCAGGTCAATAACATGTGCCTTTAACTTAACAGCGTCGATCAAGTCTCCTAATCCAAGTCCACTGGAGTATAAATGTTTTGCAGCAAATTTTGGGTCTACAGAAATGGCTCGCTTCTTCAAATGATGAGTCTGTGGGCCCAAAATTTAAAAAAAACTATTTAAAAATTGCCAATTACATTTTAATCATCTCCTACTGAAGTCAATTCCCCCAAAACTCATTTTTCTTCACTACCACTTGAATTGATTTTCTTTTCGGGAAAATTTTGAAATGAGAAGCATAAAATATATTTAAATTCTTCACGACAGAGTTTATTTCAATTTTTTTTAAATTGTACACAATTATGATTTCTATGTATTGAAAACTAATATTAAATAGTACCTTAAGCGATTTTAAAGACATTAAACAATTTACAGACTATGGATACTCTATTTTATAAGAATTGAAATTTTTTCTAAAACTTGTAGCAATTCGTTTACAAAAAATGTTCGCACCAAGAAAAATTATTTGGTAAATTTCTCGTAAAATCATAAAACACTAAAATATGCATGTTTCAAATAAAAAGTATTTTTCTTGTAAAGCGAAATTTTAGCAACACAAAATAAATTTTCCAGGTAAAATTCCAGTTATTTGACAAAAGTCCAAATTTTGTTGACGTACAAATACATTTCCGAATGAACAGGTAATATTTAAGACCCTTCAAGTATATACAATTTAACCGGATGCAGTTTGACAACCGTATTAATTATTAACTCCAATTTTTACAACCTGGCTTTTAAATATTATTTCCCAGCATGCCTTAACTTTATTCACTAACCTTATATTCGAATTGCAATGTCCCTACTTTACTGCTCTCTTTGTTATATTCCTGACTTTTGTCAGTTGTAGTATGTAAAAGTTTTTCAGTGATGTAAACGGAGGACAACATTAATAAAATAATTAACGATGTTTGCATTTGTAGTAACTCCATTTCCAATGATTAAAAATTGTGATCTACTTTACTGCGATTCTTTTATTTGTGCCTAAGAAAATTAACTCAGAGCAATAGTCATATCGACTAGAATGCATTATTTGAATTATCTAATTCTTTTAAATCTCTCTAGTACATATAAGTTTTGTTATCAATTTTATACATATGCATACATTGTAGACCGCAGGCGGTAAATGACGACGAACGTGAAAGCTTGATTAGCATGAAAATATTTACAAGATAAAGCGGTTTCTTTTGCCATTTAAGGATGATTCATTTTTTCTTGGAGAATTGAAGTAAGAGAATTTAAAATTGTCGATTATGGGTACAATTACATTCGCTGCAAGAAATGATAATGGTTTTCTTCAGTAGTTTGTGCTTAAAAATTAGTCACAATAACTCCTGATTTTTCTTGTAAAAGCTACATGAGAATACTTGCATTCCCATGAATTTATACATCCAAACCGTTTGTTTGTTGTTTCTGGAGCAAATTTCTTGACAATCATGTCAAGTCAATCATGTCATGTCATCATCGACAGATTTACGACGAAAATTGAGATACCACATTAAATTACAAAATTGGCTCGTATGTACTGAAGAATTTACGCCGAAAATGAAAGTGATATTAGTCAATAATATTCACATAAATTGCATGCAGTCATGCAATCTAAAGAAATATAATACTCTGAAGTGACTCACTCGAGCTCCGTCTTTCTATAAACTACATGGTAATATAAACTAAAAATAATTATTCATAACTATCCATTGATGTTACTGGCTTAAAATCTGTGTCATATATTACCATATAGTAAACCTTTGAATTTGTCATACTGTTGTTGTACATTTCGTTCTATTTGCTTTTATTTGTTTTGTTATTGTTTGTATTTGTTTGTTTCAAATCATTTCGATATATTAACTTATATGTTTGTTGAAGATATTCAGGATGAATATTGTATTACCCAATGGTATTGCGCTTGATAATATTGAATTGCGTAATACCATGAATACTAAGATAGGTATTTAGTGCAGCATTAACGATTGATAAAAGCGGTTGTTTATTGGTCATTACATAAACGTGTAAGGTTAAGTTTATGTTAACGCAAATACGTTTATAAATATATTAGGTTAAGTTAATGACTAACATTGTTTTGCATGTACATATGGATTTGACATTGTAATGATGCGTGTATAAATCACGGATTGGAAACTGAAAACTACTACTGCATTAATTATGCAGTAGTCAATCTGAACTAACTGGTTTATGTGAAGTTCATCAACTGCCATAAAAGTTTATGGTTCCATTAAATTTAACATTTTGCTAGACTTTTATATTTTATAAATTTGCTTACAAAAAATCTAAAATTTTCATAATATTAATTGAAAACTCGTTTCTTAAAATTTGAAATTCGCTGCCTAAAATTCACTGCTCAATTTTGCTTACTATTCAAAATCCAATTAATGGAAAATTTTGAAAAGCAAACTCTACTAAAATCTTGTAATAATGATGCTTCTGCTAACTGGTAACAAGTCCGCGAAAGGGTACTAACGGAGGGCAGTCAAACACATTGGCAAGACCGCAGATCGTGCTAATGTGGTTGCTGCCCGCAGTCACTAACGGCTACCCAGTCCGAGAACGGGCGCGAACGGAGGTCAAACAGTGTCATTAGTTGTTTGGCCACTGCTTAGCCGGAGTTTTTATATAAATGCTCTTATTGGGACACAACATATACATTTCAGAAGTTGCCATATAATCCAAGGTTTAGACCTGTTGTGGTACAACCTGACTTTATTTTACTAAATATTATGGCGGGTTTATTTTTATTCTAAACGTATACAGGCCCCGTACCATAGTCAAAAGCCGAAACCAAAAATATAGAAATTTATTTAGAAATATAAAAATTTAAACATAACATAACGTAATTTAAAGCATTGTTTCTACATTTACATATGGTTAAAAAAGAGAGGGAAGTCTCCTCTAAACCTCAGAATTTGGAATCGCTGAATGCTACATTAGCTAAAATATGGACCATATTTCAAAATTTGAGCAAACTGATCGATCGATTAAAAAATTAAGCGATTCGATGCGGTCTCTCAAAATAATTTAGTAAACCGATACGCACAGTTCCTTCAAAAAAATTGAGCGATCCAAACCAGATCCGAGATGGGATTGGGTTCGGCTCGGTGTCTTAGCGGACTGACTTGGATCGCGATCCTCAAAGTTTCACCTCTGCCGAAAACTAGGCAAACATTACCAGAAGATTTTGATAGTACACTTTTATATAGGAAGAACCAGTAATTACTAATAAGACAGAAGAACAATTTACAGATTTTTCGATTGTGCAAACGCTAACCACGAAGTAGGCATGAAAGAAATCTGAAAATGAATGAAAACCAATTTTATAAAGCTTTAATAATCACCTTTTAAAATTTAAACAATATAGTATTTTTTAACTATTCTGCAGTGGGCAACTTTGGCGTCATGTTTTTAACAAAGTCACCTGATCAGTTTTTGTTTCATTTTTCCGAAATGTGTTTGATAGTTTTACGAAAGTACACCAGCGGTGAGTGTTATACCTTTAATTCTGTGCATAATATATCGAAACTACAGATAAGCGGTACAAGTGCAAAAACTTATAGGTTTAAAGAGCTGAGGAAATTAAAATATCACGTTAAAAGGGTTCATAATCCTATAAAGAGGCCATATAAATGCGATTTCTGTGAAAAACGATTTGAACAGATGGAATTATTAAATAGTCACATAAAAACTGTGCATAATAGAGGAAAACCGCATAAATGTGAAGTGTGTGAAAATAGGTTTACAGAGTTAAGAAATTTAAAATATCACGTCATAATAGCTCATAATGGTGAAACTTCATTTAAATGTGAGTTGTGTGAGAAACGGTGTGTAGATAAAAGGACTTTACACAGTCACCTCAAACGATTTCATAATGAGAAAAACCTTACTCAAGATGTACTTATTGACAAAGCTTCCCAAGACACCATTCTTGGTGTTTAAATTCTTTATAAAGAAAATATTAAATTACAAGTATCTTGTCTTCAATAAATATGTTCCAATATTATGTTTCGAGGATCATTTGCTAGAAAATTAAACTGTAATTGAAGCGTATTATTGTCTTGATTTTTATGTGCTCTTTCAAGCATTTATATTTATAAAAGCATTTCCACAATGTTGAATGCATTTCTACTGAAACAAGAATCCTCGGTTACACAATATTCAAAAAATTATTTAACTTACAACTTATGTGCATTCATAATACAAATATTATTTTACTTGCAATATAAAAATTATTATAGTAGGTCTAGTTCTTAGAAATTCTATTGTAAAAGAGGAGGGATTACCTTAGGGCAAAAATAACTTTATTCCAGCAGAATTTCAAGATATAGCTTAAAAGTGATAAGAGGTCATATTTTATGGGGGGAATTCAGGTAGCATGAGTCAGTTAAGTGATAATTAAGTTAAGTAATACTAGTACGCTAATTATATATGACATGCAAGTTTTTAATGGTGCCACATAATATCTAAATATGGGGGTCTGCAAACTGTGCTGTATGCTTTATTATTTGGACTATAGTTAAACACGCCTCATTTATGTATTTACCTAAGGTATATTTTTAAACAATTGCCAGTTTCCTCTTTTTACGTCCCTAACATATTCTAAGATTAATAATTATTGCTATTTACATTGTTGAAGTGACAAAATTTACTATTTAGAAGAAATTCGGTTGATGGTATTTCATGGCGTTCTTGAATCATTAATCTAAGAATATGTTAGGGACATAAAAAGTGGAAACTGGCAATTGTTTAAAAATACTATACCTTCGGCACATACATAAATGAGGCGTGTTTGACACTTAATAGTCGAAGCAATGAAGTATACGACCATATATAAATTGAAACGAAGATAAAATTAGTAGCTGGATTTACGTGGAATTGTACTAGTGTAGTAGAACACAAGGGATTGTAGAACAGTGTTGACCCGCTTTTCAAAGAGAATATCTGAAGATTCAAAATGTTGTCCAAACTGACCAAACGAATATATGGTGCTTACATACATGTAGGCTATCTAACTTTGATGGCCCCATTTCAATGGAATAAAACATCTGAACAACTGGAAATAATTAAATCGAAGTACCGAATTCTTCTGTGGAAGATTTTGGATATCTGGCATTTCGCTTATTACAGCCTAACATTTTTATTTCTACTTTACTCCCTGAAATTTGAAGACGGTATTGACATCGTCGACAGAATTGTAAACGGTTATTATATCGTTGGGTTCATTTGGGTTGCTGCTTGTCAATTCTGCTATATTCAAAAGACAAAAGAACTTGTCCAGTACGTCAACTCTCTTCTAAAATTTGATAAAGAGTGGTCGGGTATGTCATTTTAAGTTTTTTAAATGTCCCAATTAATTTTGTGCTAGAAAACTGTAATTAAACCTTCTTTAAAAAAATTATTTTTGCACATTCCAACCTAAGCACAATGTAAATAAATGTGAAAACATATTCGCAGGGTTGTTTCAAAGTGGCACTTCTACCAAGTACAGGGATAGGTGTTTGTTTTTCATGCTTGCATTTGCTCCCACATGCATCGTTATGCCTGTTCTATCTACTGGAGTTTATATCGCAAAGCCTTGCAACACAAATTACATATCAACTTGGATTCTTGGACTTGGCACTCGGAGAGACTGTGAATCGTCTCCTCTGTGGCAAAAATTACTGTTTGCCCCACATGAATATCTATTCATGCTCCATGCCTGGATAACTTGCTACGTTGTGGCGTTTACTATTGTCCTGTCCAAAGGGTGCTTCCTCTTTTGGTCTCAGCAGTTGAAGTAATTAAAAATGTATTAATTAATGTAATTTGAATTTCAGATATATTATTTCCTGAGTATCTGCGAAACAAAATTAATCATTTTTTTAAAGCTCGAAGTTACAGCAGTATAATTAATTTTGTATATTTAATTATTTTCTTCAACAAGAAAGTCTTAAAAGTTGCTTTTTTTAAAGTTCGAATTTCGCATAATTCATTATTTTCGTCATCTAGAAAATCTTAAAAGTTGTTTTTGAAAAGAGTCATAATTAATTATTTTCTTAAACAAGAAAATTTTAAGAGAGTACATTAAAATGAGAATTTATTTGCATGATTTAGGGAATCAGCAAATTCTGTGAAGACAGTGAAGGAAGCCGAAGATGTATTTCGTGTGTATCGATCTCTGCAAATTCTCAACATTGAGTACAATGACTGCCTTCGAAGTCCGACATTTCCGGCGTACACTTTCATGTTGTTCGGAATGTGTGTCGTGTGCACATTTTCGTCTTTACGGTTTCATGGGATCATTACAATGCCATCGTATTTACTTTTCCCCATGACGAACTGGTGCTGTTTGGTACCAATTGTTTTCGTTTACGGAAGTGCATCAAAAGCAGCATCCACGTTTTTGGGAATTCCAATTATTATTGCAAAGACGCAAATCAAATCCAGTTACAAGAGTAGAAAGGAAAATGGAATTCAAGAAGGAAGGGTCAACGTTGTTAAGAAAGCGAGAAAGATTTCTGCTGTAGAAATTTCTCATTTGAGAAAGAAAGCTAGATCTTGCTTTCCTATTCGCTTTCACGTTGGTTTTTTCTACTACTTGGAAAGAGCTTCTCTCATTTCTTTTCTGATGGTTATCATCGATCAAACTGTTTCCTTGCTTTGCATGTATTAATGGAGTAGTCGCAGATTCTGATATTTCTCAAGGAGTTCTTCAACAACTATACTTAGCAAGCACTGCAATGTTAAATAAAGTCAAAAAATTTTCTACTATTCATGAATATCAACATTGCTAGTAATTATCTTAAATTGTCAATTTAATTATCTTTTAAAAATGATGACATAACGTATATTCTTTCTTTGAAATCTTTTTTACAGGTTTTGAATTAGTGTGTTTGAATTAGTCTCTATTTAAGTTTGTTCACCTCTTATAACAGAACAGAACAGCTTGTGACTAAAGAAGATTAAAATTTCTAATTTTAAATGTTAAAATAAGTAATATTTTCACTAACCAAATATTGAAAAAGGAAATGATCTGCAAATGATTTTTTATATTTGTCAAATATTTAATGAATATGTAAAAATGGCGTTTTCAATATAGGGAAAGGAAAAGTAATGAAATCAAGACGAGTACAGTCATACCACCCTATGTACCAGAGGTGGTGAATTTTGATAATCTTCAGGAATAGGGTTTGGGACCGTTATCTATGTTGTGACTTTTAGTACCAATGGATGCCCATTAACATTACCAGTTTGGAATTGAGATCTGGGGAAATTTGTCTCGAACCGTGTCCCCGTAATTCTAATGTAAAACTGTCCAACTTTCATTTTAGATTTAAATTTTCCAGGAAAATGAACTAACCTGCTTTGAAACCAGACAATCCATTCCGTCTGCAATTGGCTTTGACCACTGCAAAAAAACGTGGTCAGTTAACGGACTTATGTTTTTGTATTCGCTTTTTTTTGCATATATTGTTTGCGTTTGTGTTTTTTATAGTGTTTTGCCAAATTGAGTCATTGGAGTTGACTAACTTATTTCTGAAATATTGACAAATTGTAAAGTACTTAATTAATGTCACGCGATTTCAACAAAAATGGGAAAAAATCTGGTTTTTTGTTATAATTCCTTGACTGCTAAAATATGTTCTGTGTGTAAAAATTTAATTATTTTCTCTGAATAACTATTATTTTAATAACCTAAGGGCATCTTTATTATTTCTAAGATAGCTTTGCAAATTTCCTCGGGAAACGAATTCAACAAGCACATACAATTCCTGTAATTTTCAAATGTTGCTTTAAATATTTAAAATATTAATTTTATATCAATATTCATTTAAAAGAGGGACCTTTATTTAAATCTTTTGTGTAAGCTCCGACTATTTGCACCAAGTTTGGATGACTTTCAAGCTAGATCATAATCTTCAATTCAGAAAGCAATGCTTTCAGGTACTGTTTCTCTACATGCTTTTGAGTTGTCATTACTACAAGTTTTGTGGTCCACTTGACCTAACATTACAATTCCAAACGCTCCACTACCAAATACTCGGTTTTCATCTACCCAAAAGAAATAATCATAAATTTTAATATAACAATTTTTACTCCATCAATTTATATTTTCTAACCGATAAAAAATCTTTCAGGAGCGACTTCATATTCAGTTTTGTATGTCATTGAAGCGAATAAATAAATGAGAGTAGTTTTCATCTCCCTCGGGGATTGGCTCTTTTTTCATACCTTTTAAGAATTCGTTAATTTCTTCTTAAGTCAGCCCTTTCTGCTCATTACAAATATTTATAATATACAGTAATGTAATGTAAATACAAATAAATGTAATAAAAATATTTGTAGGTAATTATTAAATAAAATAACATTTTTTTTTCTTTCACGTTCGACGAACGGAAGAACTTAATGTAGACCGCAAACGCAACGGTGTTAAATAGAAGTATGATCAAAGGAATGATAACAACCAGTGGATCTGTTTTATAAAGCTTTTATAAAATTTTAGAATGCATAATATTTTTAAGTTGTAAAAAAATTTAATCGGGGTGCACCAAAGTCCGTCAGTTGTGACATTAATTATGAAATCCTGCCGTGTTTCTTTTCCGTTGTTAGCCACACGAGTTTACGTTCCAGCGTTTGTGCCATCAATTCATCAATTCCAACAAAAACTATGACTTCTATTTTCAGAAGGCAGACGAGGAAGTACTAAGTCCATCTTTTTCAAAGTAGACATTTGGTTTAGGATTCCCGTAAGCCGGACATTCTAAAGTTGTTTTTTTGAACCGGTTTGTAAATTTTTAGTTGTTTCTTCCTGCTAATATTTGCAAATAATGTTAAGATTAATAAAACATTATTCCATTCAGTATGAGTTACACACGGTAAAGATAACCAATGATAGCTATTCGTCCTCACAAGTATTAAAAAGTGGCACTCCAAAAGACTTGTAGTCTTCGATTTTGTTGCAACCGTACTTCTGCCTAATTTTTATTGTATCCAAACAAACAGTGGCACACAGCTACACTTCAAAGTATGTTTAACTAAGGTTTAGCTAATTGCCTGGAATCCGACAGTGTGAGCAAGTGTAATTAAGATTACTTAATCCAACTTGATTTTATCCTCTACTTCTTATATATACTTCGTGTGCACATTAAACTGTCATTATCATTGCCATAATTACCATTACCTGTTAACTTCCTAATGTTTTTATTAGTTCATTACCTATTGCGTGCAATTATTATACACGAACTATATATTTTCATGCTACACATAATTATACTTTTCGTGCATTTCAATAACTTACATTAAGTAAGTACATAAATCAACATTACAAAATGTCCATTTTGCTATTGTGACAACGCCATTTATTTCTTCAAAAATATTCCATTTCCATCAATTTTGTTCCCGGAACGCTGACCGAACAAAACAAAAAAGATCAAAGTATCCCTTGTGAGGCAAAAGGATTTCGACAACCACAAATTCACTGGATAAGAAACAACGAGGTTCTTGTTGTTTGGAAATATTTCATAAATATAGAGCGAACTTTTGTATTGGAAAGTATTTTGTGTTGAGCAGGTTATCGACGATGAATCTAGAATATCTGACAGCGGATTTAAAAACGTTCTGCTATTTCCGACTTATAATGAATCATTATCCGGAGAATATATTTGTCACGCCTCCAATATTGCTGGCAATAAGTCTTTGACTTTTCAATTATTTACTGGTAACTAAACTATAATTTGCAAATTTAGTGAAATGCAACTGAAGAATTTTGAAATTTGAAAACTCTTTTCTAGCTTCCACAAGTGACTATTCTTCACTGCTGATTATTATCATTGCAACAGGCTTCTGCCTGGTGATTTTCATTTTGTCGGTATTCTTCGTCATTCGTCTCAGAATGGAAAAGGTGCACCATAATTTATTTTTAGTATAAAGTGATTCATATTTAAGCTTTAATTGTTAACTTAAAATTTGAGAGTGAGATAATGTATGTTACAGGTTTTATACAAAATCTGAAATTTTGCAAAATGCATAGGAAATTTGTAAAATTTCATTCAGTTTTTGAGTCATGACTTTTTTGAAATTCTTTTTCAATGTTGTGGGGCAATATTCGACAAAGAGTTGCAAAAGTAATAGGGTACAAATACAAAAAAGCAGAATTTTTCATTATTTGTAAATTACGACTTTAAATTAAAGTTCAAACCGATACAAAACCAAATGTACATCTGATATCAATTTCGTCCATCAAACAATTCCATTTGCCACTCCACACCATTATTGAAATAATTTCAAAAATAGCAGTTTTGGAGGAAAAACTGAATAAGTTTTACAAATTTCCTAGGCATCCATAATGTACAATCTGTTGCTCCCTCAGAAAAACTAATTTGCGTGCTTGACTTTTGTTTAGGTGAAAAGGTATCGAGATATGAAACAAGTAATCGGGTTATTAAATGGAAAGGCAGAGAGCACTGATAACCCAATAGAACTACCTTTCGACACGAAGTTAGAATTAGAGAAAAATTCGTTTTTTTTCGGTAAAGAAATTACCAATAAAAATATAATAATATTGACCTTTACATATTTCGTTTTTAACATTATTTTCTGTGTTTTTGAATAAGACAAGGGGCTGCTACTTGGGAAGGGAGAATTTGGAGAAGTGTACAAAGGACGGATTGCAGGAGTCGATGGTTGGGTTGCATTCAAGACGTTATCCCAGAATTGCAGCATTAGCCACACTAAGGCATTAGTTGCAGAAATAAAAATGCTAATGTATGTTGGAGAGCATCCTAATTTAGTTGAACTTATTGGCGTCTACAGAAAAGAAATCAAACAAGGTTACTAATATTTATGCGCACTTTCCACAATTATTATGTAATATAAAAATTGTTGCCCCACGTGGTCATAAATGAGTTTGTTACTTACTAATAGTTAGTTTCCAATGTCTTAGGTATTTTGTACATGGCACTGGAGTTCTGTGACTTTGGTTCATTAGAGTCATATTTGCGATCTTACAAACATCTATTTATCAAGTGTCCCATAATTAATTCCTATATAAGCACTGACAGTGTTCAAAGGTAAGGTACAAATAAACCAAACGCTGCACTTGTACAATCATTGTAATACTTTTATATTATATCCAATGAAATATCTTAAAGGCCGGGAAAGGAGGTTGGGGATTTGCACTTCATTCATTCAATGAGAACCTTAATAAAGTGGTGCTATCAAATTGCCAATGCAATGGAATATCTGGGGACCAAAAATGTAGGTGTAATATATTTAAATTTTATTATGAAAAACTACAGTACGGCTGCTCTGTCGGACAAATATTTAATTTATGCAATGGATACTCATTTTTATGTGAGCAGGTAGTCCACTCTGATTTGGCCTCAAGAAATGTGCTTCTGACGGCAGAAGCCAACGCAAAAGTCACCGATTTCGGTCTGAGTCGCCGGACGTATAATTATACCGAATATGTCAAGACGGCGAAAGATGCGTTGCCGTGGAGATGGCTGGCCTTGGAAAGTCTCCTCACAAATACCTTTTCCTGCAAATCGGATGTGTGGGCCTACGGCATAACTCTGTGGGAAATGTTCTCTTTGGGAGAGATGCCTTATCCTGGGATGAATCCTACACTAGAGTTTGTGGAAGAACTTAAAAAAGGACTGAGGAATCTTAAACCGAATTATGCATCCCAAGAACTGTAAATTTTCAAACAGCTTCTTCAACATTTCTCCAATTAGAATTAAATATCCAATGTTTTATACTTTGGTGTTGCAGATACCAAGTGATGTCTGAATGTTGGCATCCGGATGCAAATCAACGGCCGTCCTTTTCAGCCCTAAGAATAATATTTCAAAGTGCTTTCTCTCGAAATGAGGCAAACATCGATTCCAAGGTCACCACTAAAAATACTTTTAATTATTAATAATATCACCAATTCAAATACAAACATTTTTCAAATCTTTTCTGCATTTTAGATATCACAAGATTCTAATCTGGAGGAAATTGCTAAAGAATTATTGGCCGCCGTTTATTGCGATTTAGAAGAACTATGAATATTTTGTCTACTCTCAGAAAAAACAAATTTTATTTGCATCAAAATCTAAAGTTGGTTTTCTGCAAACAATATTTCCGCCTTTGGTGTCGTATAAAGTGATTACTTATTTATTAAATACGGTAGTTGTTATTTTCTAAAGATCTGCATGATTCACAACTTCGTGAGATGCATTTGTAATGCAGGCAGTAACTATTTTCTTAGCATCACTATAGGCCCCTGCTGAATCATATGTGCTGGGCGGTTTTCATACTCCTTAATATTACCTTCGTTAAAATGTTCAAACTCACGAAGGGGTTGACGTACAGAGTTGAAATTAGGGTCATTTGAAAGCTGAAAAACAGATCTATACTGCGATACCTCTTTTGAAGGGGCTTATCAGGACACGTGACACGTCATGTCACATTTTGACCCCTGCTTGACCCCTATTATTTCGGAAGGGTGCGAAAACGGGCAGCCAATTTTAGCAGGTTTATGTAGTCGGCACATCCGTTGACACGACAGTTACCTTAACTGATGTCAGTAGAACTCGGTTCGGCAAAATAAGGTAGGTCAAACTTCATGTTCCGTGGTATAGGAAGCACAAAGTAATTTTTTGATTTTTAACTATGTATACCTGGTAGATTATAAAAAGTGCATCTCCACATCATACTACATATAATGTAACTCCTACTGAGTATGGTTGAGTAAAAGTCAGTTGTGTCCTAAAAGGGCATTTGACATTTGTAAAAAAAATCTCTCCCAGCAGTGGAACATGAAGTTTGATGCAAAGTATTTTGCCGAACCGAGTTCTACTGACGTCAGTTAAGGCATCAGTCGTGTCAACGGATGTGCCGACTACAAAAACCTGCTAAAACTGGCTGCCCGTTTTTGCACCCTTCCGAAATAATAGGGGTCAAGCAGGGGTCAAAATGTGACATGACGTGTCACGTGTCCTGATAAGCCCCTTCAAAAGAGGTACCGCAGTATAGATCTGTTTTTCAGCTTTCGAATGACCCTAATTTCAACTCTGTACGTCAACCCCTTCGTGAGTTTGAACATTTTAACGAAGGTAATATTAAGGAGTATGAAAACCGCCCAGCACATATGATTCAGCAGGGGCCTATAGTGGCATGCCACAATTTCTTCTTTTCATCTTTGATGTAGGCATTACTTAGCCTAAACAGTATTTTTAAGTAGTTAATAAATATAAATATGGGCACAGTAACTCGCTAATTTTGCATAATGAAGGAGTACTAGTTTATTTTATAGAATTGCACTTTGCCTAAAAAATAGTCGTTGACTTAAAAAGTAGAAGTAAAAATTGGGTAGATAAACAGTTTCCGGAAAAGTATGTTCTTTCTGCTGGGCACACTAAGTATATTTCATTTATATTTGTAAGAAAATCTAGTCCCGCCAATTTTGTGTTCATAAAGAAATATTATTTATTCCAAACGTAACGTAACGTTCATAAACGACATACCATTCCTTCTCAATCCGTGTAGTCTGACTTCAGTCTGCCTAGAAAATCTTCGGATAAGTCCTCACGAGTAGGGCTTCGATATTCAATTTTCAAAAGCCACAGACTGTTGCAATATATTTCCTTTGGAGCGAAGCATTTTTAAGACTATTAATCAGAACCACTAAAATTTGACGTCTCAAAATATAGATTTTGAAAGATTGATTAAACTTTATTATAACATTTATATGAAGTTAACTAGTTACTAAATGGTAATAAAAATGGAAATAAGCATTGCCTATTGTATTGTGTAGATTTAGTAATGAAATTAACCGTGCTTACAAAGCATAGCATTTATCTTACTGGTGCCTTCCCCATTGGCACATTCATTCTGCAATAGAAGAAAACTCTACTACATACTTCCTTAACAGGAAGATATCTAATGGAATCATTTTCATGCCTTAAACTTTGCCAAGTAAAAAGTGGTTGAAACATTCCTTTCAAATCTTTGACGGTTTAAAGGAATTTTTTAACAAAAATTTTTGTGTGAATCTTCTATAAGTGAAGAAGGAAGACAGTGTTCTAGATATACACTCTTAAACTTCAAACGACTATGTTTTGGAAGTTGGGGAATATATGAACAAATCCTTAATCATTAATGTGTGTAAAGTTGGACAAAATTTTTGTACAATAAAATTTTGCCCGCCCGAGGGAACATTTTTAGGAATGTTAATAAAAAGTGAAAATAAAGCATCAGTAATTCCATTTCAACTTAATGCAATTACAATATGTCAAAATCTTTTAAAAACAGTTGATTTAAAAGTCATACAAAATTTTTCTATGAAACTGAAAATTTCATAAAAAAGTTTCCCTCCGGAATCGGGATAATGTGAGATAGCAGTGTTGTAGAGTGACCTCTAGAGTACCAACATCAACAATAAAAAAGTGGGCCTTTTTATATCTTTTGAAAAAAATTGATTTGAAAAATTTGGATTTTTGGAGATATTGCAAGTGTCATAAAAAAGTTTCCCTAAAAGATAAGAATAATGTGGAACGGCAGAGTTGTAGAGTGACCTCTAGAGTACCAACATCAACAATAAAAAAGTGGGCCTATTTATACTTTTTGAAAAAAGTTGATTTGAAAGTAATACAAAAATTTTGTATGAAATTTGAAATGTTTTAAAACAATTTCCCTAAGCGGTAGGAAAAATGTGAGATAGAGTTGTAGAATCACCTCTAGAGTACCAACATCAACAATAAAAGAAGTGGGCCTATTTATACTTTTTGAAAAAAGTTGATTTAAAAAATTTGAATTTTTTGAGATATTGCAAGTGTATTAAAATAGTTTCCCTAAAAGATAGGAATAATGTGGAATGGCAGAGTTGTAGAGTGACCTATAGAGTACCAACATCAAAAATAAAAAAGTTGGCCTCAGTAGTAGGTATTATGGGGACATTCGCCCACGACTACTATAGGGAGTAAGTCCCACGCAGGACGTGTCTGCACTGGGACTAAATCATAGAAGGGTATGACTGTGTATGGACGTATGAGCCTTTAGAAATACGTATGAGCCTTTAGAAATGTCTATCGCGGATGAAATTTGTAGTATGTAAATGACATGATTTTGTAAGTGAGCACAGGTAAACTTGTAATATTTGATACATAATTGATTTATTACATTTATTTGTCATTTCATCATAGAGTTTACGTACACGACACATTGAAAATGTCGTCATGATCGTAGTCCAATGGTATTGGACTGTCAGCGTTATATTCATAATCGCCCTCAGGGAGCATGTAGTCGCCATTACTGGGGGAGTAGTACCCCAGGGGCGTCGAGCATCTTTCTGGAGAAGGCCGGAAATTTGGCGGCAACCTGGGTGTTACTTGGTCCACCACCGCTTCCTCGGGTAAAGGGAACTTTACCCACTCCAGTAGGACCGACTGTGGACGATTCAACTCAGTCCTGATGAGACGAAACGTATACAGAACTTCTGGAATTCCTTCAGGCGGCTGTGCTTCGGGTGTACGCCTGATAAAGTTTAACAGCTTTTATTATATTTTTTCTACAAAAATCAATGCATTTATTTATTCTTAGTCTACTTGTAAAGATAATCTTTTTTAACGAGCTTACTATGTACTTTGACTATTAACTTCAACTTTGTTTTGCAGTGATACATGCTGAGTAACCTGGAATATCATTATTTCCTACTTGGAATATTCTCTGATTTTTATTCTGATATTCTTTAATTTATTAACTACGTTAAGTTCATATGGATCTTTATTTAAGTCAATACATTTCTCCAAATTTATAACTGCTGTCGAAAGATTATAAAAGCTGTTGTCAACTACATTGGTACTTTATTTACATTTTTGTTTTTGAGTACTCACATTTAAAAATGATTACTTGTCCGTGTTGTGGTGGTGATTTAAATGGAGTAGAGAATCTTCTCGTTCATCTACGAACTTTCCATATTTGTTCCAAGTGTGAAAAGGATACCAATTTTTGCATTTGTCAAAGACCATCAGGTAAATAATTTAATCATCATACATAATTTAGTTGTGTTATTCTTTCCATACTTCCAAAAGGATTTGTGTCAAAGATCGATTTATTACACATATTTAAAATCAATAAAATTATGTAGATATGCAATTATGGGAAAATATTAAACCTTTCGCCATTATTCGGAAATATCTGCTTTCTAACAGGAAAGGCAAATTATTCAACTGGGAAGGAGTACCAAGACCCATCTGCGGAGCTGAGGAATGGACTACTCGATGTTAGTACAATTCCGGAAACGTGCGAGTCAGCCGTGTACTCTCGGCAGCAACAACGCGCACCATCTACGGAACTGAATAACCATTTGCTTGACCTGACTGCGATTCCAGCAACTTGCGAGTAAGTAGCTTACTCTCAGGAGCAACAACAAACACCATCTGCGGAACACAGCAATCAAATACGTTACGTGACAGTCAACAGAATCCAGCAATCCACACTTCAAACACCACGTAAGAGTTTCAGCAAAGAAGTACTGGAGGTAACTACAATGCCACCAACGTGTGACTCATTCACTCAATCCCAGCAGCAGCAGAATTGCTTTTCTCAAAAACAATTAGGTAAATAATTTAATCATCATACATGTTTGTAATTTATTGGCGCGAATCCTTCAATGGTTCTTAAAAGGATGTGGGTAGAACTAGATTTGTTACTTTAATTAGTATGAGATCAATTGAAGATCCATAGTCAGCAGGGAATCCCACAACAAATTATTCTAATCAATAAAAGTAGGTATTCAATCATGATAAAAATAATGGGAAAATAGTAAACATTTCTCTATTATCGGTAAAATCTCTTTTCTAACAGGGATGAAAGAGACTGGAGAGGAGTACCATGTACCATCTGCGGAACTGAGCAATGAACTACTCGACTTTACGAGTATTCCCGATACGTGTGAGTCAGCCGTTTACTTTCAGCAGCAACAAAGATCACCATCTGCGGAACACAACACGCAAATTCTTGGCGTAACAACTATTTCACAAACAATCCACCCCAAGCAACAAACACCATGTGCGGGTCTCACCAAACATATACTGGAGATGACTACGATTCTTGCAACCTGCGAATCAGTCTCTTACACCCAGCAAAACCTTTTTTTAACGATTTTTCCAAAGGCTAAATACTTATTTTTTAATAAGTATTTCAGAACGCAAAAGTTACCTTTCATTATATTTGCTGACTTTGAAGTTCTGTGCTTACCTGAATATGGCGAACTAGATTTAGATGGATCAAAATCTAAAAACACGGCCAAAATTTAAAAGCACTCACCAAGTGGCTGGCATTGTCATATTTACGACCATAATGTACAGAAAATTGATTCTAAAACCTTCAGAATTGAAAGTGAAACTGACGATGCAGCCACACAGATGCTTGATTATTTAATAGATAAGAGTGAAGAATTGCAAGGAAAATTAAAAGAGTATGAAAAAAGGCGAAGACAGAAATGACGATTAGTGATGAGGATATGAAAAAATTTAGAGATCGCAGATATTTAGCCCAGCAATCATGTTGCTTTTGCCATAAAAGTTCACGTTAAACGATGTTATGGAGCACAAAATCGTTAGACACCACGAACATTTACCACCAAAATACAAATACGTAGGATTTGCTCATCAAGCTCCGTGTAATATTTTGGCTTCAATACCAAAGACAATTCCTGCAGTTTTTCACAATTTGACGGGTTACGACGGACATTTTATAGTTCAGGCATCGTCATACAAGAAAGTTAAAAACATAGAAGTTATTCCAGAAAGTTCTGAAAAATTCATGAGTATAATAATAAATAAGAAACTTAGATTTATTGACAGCTATCGTTTCATGACTGAGTCATTGGACGCTTTAGTAAAAAATATGAAGGATGGAAAACTGATTATCCGTGTATGAAGCAGGAATTTAAGGGAGTTTCTAAGAAAAATTTGGAACTGTTACTTAATAAGGGCGCCTATCCATACTCATATATGGATTCAGTTGATAAATTTAAAGAAGATAAACTTCCTCCAAAAGAATGTTTTAAAAATGAATTTACGGGAGCCGACATTGACGATGCAGTTTACGATTATGCACAAGAAGTATGGAAAGCATTCAATATAAAAAATATGGGTGTATGGCATGACTTGTACGTAAAGTGTGACACAATTTTGCTGGCTGACGTTTGGTTCAAATTGAGGGACACACTCTATGAGGCATTCACATTAGACGTCGGTCACTATTTTTCTTTGCCAATGTATAGCTTGGATGCAATGCTCAAAATGACTGGCGTTGAACTAGAATATATCAAAGACCCAACAATGCTATAACGTGTAGCTAGGGCAAATAACCCATACACACCAGGATACAATGACAAAAGACCAACTAGTTATTTGATGTACTGGGATGCAAATAATATTTATGGTCATGCTCTGTCACAATTTCTACCAAGGGAAGATTTTGTGTGGATCAAGAGAAATTTGTATAAACAAATTATAAAAGACCCACGTAAGTTTATTATGGACATTGGCGATGAGGATGAATTTGGGTATTTCTTGTAGTTGTAGATGACGAAGATATTTCTTGCAAGCAAAATGACTTGAGAGAAAAACTTAATTTATCCCCCTTTGCAAAGCAAAAGCGATTAATAGCAGATTTAAATATTAAGAAAAATTAAGTTGTCCATTATCGGGCACTTAAGGCGTACTTAGATATAGGAGTTCAAATAACACATCTGCATAGGGGGGTAAGATTTAGACAATCTGCGTGGATGAAATCATTTGTTGATCACAACACTGAAAAACGAAAACAAGCAACATCCAAAATTGAAATTGCCTTTTGGAAATTGATTAACAACACTGGCTACGGCAAGTTGATTGAGCAGAAGCGGGATAGGAGACGCATGCAAGTTATACGTAACGAAGAACAGGGTTTGAAATTTAACAGAAAACCAACTGTTGATGGTTCTATCATAATTAAAGTTAATGAAATTGTTTTGGTGGATTGGACCTAACGCTTTGGATACTCAAAGGACTGGTAAGTTGTTGAGATTGAGGTATCTTGGCATTTGAAAAAATGAATTACTATAATTTATTCCGTATTCATTTTACCAAATGCCAAGCTACCTCAATCTCCTCACATGTGTAGTAAATAAATAGCAAAATGCTTGCATAGGATACAGGGATTTTTATCTTTCCCAAGCGAGGCAAATCAACAGTTTTTCTCAAAATAGAGTTTGGTACGCGAATTCCAAGTAAGGGTCAGGGGAAGAAGGGGTTGTTAGGGGAACTAATTTGTATTCCAGGAATTCTTCTTAAAGTCTCTTTCTCTGTCTTGATTCCATTGCGACGCACCGCTTGGTGCAGGTCGGTGGATACTGAATACTCCTACGTCGCCTTTATTTATCAGCAAGTATTTCTCTAGTAATATTGTATTTTATTACTATTTCTACAAAAACGTCTCGTCTATACAAACGAGACGTTTTTGGAAAAGCTTGTAACTTGGTATTAGTCCAATTGGTCGAGACACTTACCCATACCAAGCTGGTTGTCTTGGTTTCTGAAATACAGCACTGCTTAGTATCCCTACTAATGTCAAGTTACAGGCTTTTCCAAAAACATCCCGTGTAGAAGTTCAAAATCCCCCATGTGGAATTCTCTAGTCGATACTCCTGCTAAAGCGCAAGAGTTTATTCTCCTTGGATGTATCTAGTAGTAACAAAATTATTATTTAGACCCTATATTTGAATAAATGACTTCTGTTTATTCTTTTTCAGTCAACCAGAGGCGAGACGACCCGACCTATCTTGCACCATTTGTCGCTATAAACAAAAATCGGACAGTAGTTTCTGTTATTGGACATCTATCTGGAACTGGAATTTCGCAAAGTCAAGGTTAATTTTTAATACATACTTATTTCTTACAATGTGGCATTATTATGACTTTGGCAACATCAAGGAGAATACACTCTTGCGTTTTACCAAGAGGATCGACTAGAGATTGCAAACTTCTATAAGAGACGTCTATAGACTATCATCCCCTACGTGGAAATCTCTAGTCGATCCTCCTGGTAAAACGCAATAGTTTATTCTCCTTAAGGTTGTGATATTTTGACAACAGCCAGACTACCTGAGTATTATATTCGCTGTTAAAATGGATTTGCAGGAAAAGCTTCAGCCCCGTAAGGGTTGTACCTACAGATGTAAAAAATATGCTAGGAGGACTGCATAAACCTGAGGTAGGTAGGTAATCAAAAGTTCGTTAAATAACAACCGTAAAATTCTGCAACATCATTGGGTTGTTTTCATAGCAGCTTTAGTAACCAAAAAATGATCCAATGATTTTGCAGAATTTTACGATCGTTATTTAATGAACTTTTGAATATCCTACCCCTGTACTACAATGTTACTCCTAATCTTCACGATACAAACATCTCTAGATGGAGATAAAAAATCATTTGTGAGAGTTTTTGACGAAATTCCGTAACCTGTCACAAACAATTTTTTATCTCCATCCAGAGATGTTTGTATCGTGAAGACTAGGAGTAAAATTGTAGTACAGGTTTATCCTGTCCTTCTAGTATATTTTTTACATCTGTAAGTATAACCCTTACGGGGCTGGCGCTTTTCCTGCAAATCAATTTTTCATTTTATCATGTCTTGTCCCTAAAATTTGAACTGTTCCATGTGTTGGGGTTTCGGCTTAGGTAATTTGGCTTTTTGTTAATTCCCATGTTATTTGGTTGTCATTGGAGTATGTTCTCAAAGAAATGCAAAGGAGGAAATACCTCTACTGACACAAATATGGTTATGACTGACAAAATTACTGGAAAGGCGTCGTCGTTTTTCCTCTGATGGTTGAAAATATGAATAAAATGCCGTAATTTTTTCAAATGCGGACCAAGTGATTTCATTTTCAGCCAATCAGAGACAGGACAGTGTGGCCCTTCCCGTAAATTTGTCGCTGTAGCTATAATACAGTCATAATTACGAATTTTAAAAAATAATAAGGGTAGTAAGAGAGCTCAAGGAAAGTACTTCATGGTAGTTCTTTTTATTTACTTCCCATTTTTTATGAAATCCATGGTACAGTCGCAGTCACCATTCGAGGCAAAACAAGGGGGGAACGATGCTACGGAAGCATTTTCTGATTGGCTTGATTTTCGTCATTTTGGATGGAGATATCCCATAGGTTCATTTACATTGATCAAAAAATAGTTTTACTCTGGGAGGTGATTTAATGTTACTATTTGTCAAGTTTCTGAAATTCTTCGAATAACATCCTGAATTCGAAATGATAAAAGTGCAATTAAAGTATAATAATTGGTAAAGTAATAGTGCTCCTATTATTTCGAATTCAGGATGTTATTCGAAGAATTTCAGAAACTTAACAAATAGAGGATTTCATTCACCCATGTAAAATTTGTTAGTCTCCTCACATGCATAATAAATAAATAATAATAATAATAATAACCACTTAACTACTATCATTAGTACGATAATATATACTTTTGCCTCAAGCTTTAATGCAATTTGCGATGTTTTATTACATTTAGCAATCTAAAATGTATTAAAATATTAGCAAATTGCATTAAAGCTTGGGGCAAAAGTATATGTTATCAGTTCGGGTAATACCTGGGGCAATGAGGTGATGAGTCCATTGTCTGGATTCAGGTGAGATTGCTTCCACAGGTGGTTTTTGCAAGATTTGTATTGTATTGTATTGTACTATGTAGTGCAAAAAATGCTATGTTTGACTTTCGCGGCTTTTCAGGCCGCTGGATTCGAACATCCTGCACTACACAGTACAATACATACATTATACACAAATCTATAAACATAATTTGCGCAAAAAGGGAAAATTTTACTTAAATTGTTTTGATTTTGAACCCCTGTTTGGAAAAATGGAGCACATTATATGTCAAATTATTAAAATAATTTGTGCGAAGCGCAATATTTTTAACAAATACCTTGCAAGTTTCATTAAAATATTTCAACACTAGCAGACAGTAACTTTGTTACTGTCTGCTAGTTCGCGCTTTATTATTATTATTATTATTATATTATTATTATTATTATTTGCAGGTTGCGAGCGATTGCCGACCTGCGAGGAGTGCTTCCGGGACCTTTGCCAATATGCGGAAAGGGTTGGCTGTCGCTTGAGGATCGGGCCTGGAGATAGAGTATACTTCGCAGGAGGACCTACGTGTCCTCCTGCTCCTCCTTCGTCCTCAGAGACTGCAACAGAAGCTGCAACATATTTGATGGAAAGCCCTACAGGTAAGGGAAAATACAATATAATTGAAATAATTTAATTTTCAAGTAAAAATTTTAAAAATTCCCTTACCTGTAGGGTATGACGTCGATTCAGGGGCCATCGGAGCTGCCCTCACCCTGTTGGTCCTTGTGGGAGCAGCCGTCGTAGTCCTCTTCGTCTTCTGGAGACGCCGGAAGAGAGCTCTCCCCGCCGCGGACGTCGAGGAGGCTGCAGGAGATCCTCCAGAGCAGGACCAGCCCTGTCCCGAAGATCAGGCTGAGCAGGAAGAAGCTGCAGGACCTGCTGCAGACCCTGGAGAGGCTGCTGCACCAGCTGCAGAGGCTGAAGAACCTCCTCCAGAACAAGAAGAGGCCCCTGCACCTCCTCCAGCGCAAGAAGATCCAGCAGATGCCATCGGAGATCATCTCGCCTGCTCCCTTTGTGGGTCGGAGGCCAGTTGGTCTCCATCCGACGACATACCGCTGGCTGATCGCTTCCCCGACCGGAGGCGATCCCTCTAAAGGATCCCCTAAGACCCCTCTCCAGCCGCGAAAAGTATTAGAGGAATCCCAGAGCGTGCTCTGTGGATTCCTCGACCCCCACGCTCTCGCCCCCGTAGGCAATTGCTGGAGAGGGGTCTAGATATCTTTGTTTCCCCCGGCAAATCTTGAACCCCTGAGGGGGTCATCTAACGCCATTAAATACCACACACTCTTTTATTATAACATTTATATGAAGTTAACTAGTTACTAAATGGTAATAAAAATGGAATTCCTTCAGGCGGCTGTGCTTCGGGTGTACGGCTGATAAAGTTTAACAGCTGAAAATCTGCAGAAAAAGGAGAAGAACCACTCCAGTTTTCATCAACATTAAAGTCAATGTCGACATAATTTAGCTCAGATTCCCGAGCAGGAGCAGCCGACTCTTCAAAATCAGTGGTACTTGAGTCACTGTAGACCAAAATTCTTCTCCTTTTCGGTCGTGGTGCACCCACCTCGATGCTGCTGTCACTGCTGGATGCTGCATCAGAAACTTCGGGGCTGTTCGGTGGTGTCAAAGGAATACCGCCCTCTCCTATTGGCTCGTGAAGTTGATTTGGCGATAATAATCTTCGCCTTGCCCACCAGCTATAAATTCTCGTAGTGCGTTAAAAACTTCTACGGTTCATTGACGTAATGGATCCGAAGGAGACTTCAGGAAGAACCTCGTTGGACATCTTTCAAATGTTTGAGCAAATTATTGTTTTCGACACAAAGGTAAAAGACACATTGATAACTAATGGCTACAATTTCACGGTATTTATTTGCGTTCGTTCAAGATTAACAGACAGTAATATTGGCTGTTGTATTAATACGAAGTAAATGTGTATTAAAATTGTAGTATTCTTATGTTTGTCAAAGTTGCTTTGAAATTAGAATTCTCAGAAAAGTCCCCAAAGTATTGCAGAGGAACTGACCTGGAGCTTTTACCTTTACAATTGAATGGAAAATTTACCCGTTAGTAGAAAGGTACATGATAGTAGATCGTCCAACTTTGGACTTAAGCAGATTAATATATCTTGAGTGTATTCGCAACCTTTTAAAGCTCTTTTAGTTGCAATGACTTTACGTTATGCTATTATACCTTGTTTCAAAATAAATACGTTTGTCTTTCGTTAGCTTATTAAATAAGCTACGAGTAATCTCTTTGAAGAAACTCGAAATTATGTTTTATTTTCTTAGGTCAACTCATTACCTTGCCATGTAGATAAATATTTTCACTGTTGTATCCTGCTCTAACTTGTTTGTTGGAAGAAACTTTATTTTTGACTTTATGATATGTTAATAACGCTTTTTGTAAATCCATATGTCCGTAAGTACGTTTGTCCTTCGTTGTATGAATTTTTACATAAACTGAAGAATACATGTTGGCTAATCCGAAGTAAAACTTTTTTAATTGGAGTGGAATTGTGGTTTTACCATGCTATTATATTTTTTCTCCAAAAATCGATGCATTTATTTATTCTTAGTCTACTTGTAAAGATAATCTTTTTTAACGAGCTTACTTTGTACTTTGACTATTAACTTCAACTTTGTTTTGCAGTGATACATGCTGAGTAAGCCGGAATATCATTATTTCCTACTTGGAATATTCTCTGATTTTTATTCTGATATTCTTTAATTTATTAACTACGTTAAGTTCATATGGATCCTTATTTAAGTCAATACATTTCTCCAATTTTATAACTGCTGTCGAAAGATTATAAAAGCTGTTGTCAACTACATTGGTACTTTATTTACATTTTTGTTTTTGAGTACTCACATTTAAAAATGATTACTTGTCCGTGTTGTGGTGATGATTTAAATGGAGTAGAGAATCTTCTCGTTCATCTACGAACTTTCCATATTTGTTCCAAGTGTGAAAAGGATACCAATTTTTGCATTTGTCAAAGACCATCAGGTAAATAATTTAATCATCATACATAATTTAGTTGTGTTATTCTTTCCATACTTCCAAAAGGATTTGTGTCAAAGATCGATTTATTACACATATTTAAAATCAATAAAATTATGTAGATATGCAATCATGATGAAAATAATTGGAAAATATTAAACCTTTCGCCATTATTCGGTAATATCTGCTTTCTAACAGGAAAGGCAGATTATTCAACTGGGAAGGAGTACCAAGACCCATCTGCGGAGCTGAGGAATGGACTACTCGATGTTAGTACAATTCCGGAAACGTGCGAGTCAGCCGTCTACTCTCAGCAGCAACAGCGAGCACCATCTACGGAACTGAACAACCAATTTCTTGACCTCACTGCGATTCCAGCAACGTGCGAGTCAGCCGTGTACTCTCGACAGCAACAACGCGCACCATCTGCGGAACTGAATAACCATTTGCTTGACCTGACTGCGATTCCAGCAACTTGCGAGTAAGTAGCTTACTCTCAGGAGCAACAACAAACACCATCTGCGGAACACAGCAATCAAATACGTTACGTGACAGTCAACAGAATCCAGCAATCCACACTACAAACACCACGTAAGAGTTTCAGCAAAGAAGTACTGGAGGTAACTACAATGCCACCAACGTGTGACTCATTCACTCAATCCCAGCAGCAGCAGAATTGCTTTTCTCAAAAACAATTAGGTAAATAATTTAATCATCATACATGTTTGTAATTTATTGGCGCGAATCCTTCAATGGTTCTTAAAAGGATGTGGGTAGAACTAGATTTGTTACTTTAATTAGTATGAGATCAATTGAAGATCCATAGTCAGCAGGGAATCCCACAACAAATTATTCTAATCAATAAAAGTAGGTATTCAATCATGATAAAAATAATGGGAAAATAGTAAACATTTCTCTATTATCGGTAAAATCTCTTTTCTAACAGGGATGAAAGAGACTGGAGAGGAGTACAATGTTCCATCTGCGGAACTGCACAATGAACTACTCGACTTTACGAGTATTCCCGATACGTGTGAGTCAGCCGTTTA